>CANUEY010613990.1:0-54728 GCA_948099555.1 Croton setiger
TGTCCCTTTTGGCTTTTTTTAAGAAACCAATACCGGTCTCATTAATTTTCATCAATTTAAATTTCCATAAAAACAAAAAAAAAAAAAAAAAAAAAAAAAAAAAAAAGAAGCCATCGACGAACATTTTGGCAATTCTCCGAAATGTTGAAATGCAGAAGAAGCAATTGCATTGCCGATTAACAGTTTAAAACCAAAATGAAAAAAGAAAAATTGCAGAAAGTGAATAGAAAAGGAACTTACAAGAGATTGGTGTCGAATCAGTGTCTTCTTACAAGGAACAGGAGTAGGAGTATTATCAATTGTAAAACACTGTCGACAGGCGGAAGCAGTAAGAGGGTTCGGAGGTCGACCCTCGCTGGAGCTTCCGTTCTCCCCAATTCCACCAAACCCTTTACTTCCCTCCATTTTTCACATCCCTCTTAAAAAACAAGCAAATCCCAACTTCAAAAATCACAAATTTCCGAGTCGAATAACTAACTCCCGCTCACTGAGTCTACCAAATGCTAACGGACTAAAAACAAGTTACAAGTACACAGTAATTGAATAACTACTGATAAAATAATGACTTCGTAGATCAGTCAACGAGTCGAATCAGCTGAAAACTAAAACAAATTATACGAAAAACGTAAATGCTGATCCAGTAGTTAAGAAATGTCCGAACTAAGGTCGATTTAGGGTTTCAGGGGGAAAAAGTGTTTAAAGAGAGAAAGAAAATGCAAAACTAGGGTTTATGGGTAATAATAACAGAACAGAAACGAAATTGCAGCGATTCTGAGTGTAATCTATAGAGAAGGAAAGAGAGAGATTTGAGGGAACGCAAACGATGGAAATGGTTTTTTTTGAGCAGCAGAAAGCTGAGATCTTTCTAACTGGTCGGTTTTTAAAGGTAGGAGGAGGAGAAACGAAACAGAGAGTCTCTATCTACCAATACACGTGTCGTTTTTACATCCAACGATGCTGTCGTTTTAGGTTCGGTCGCGTGGCGCTTCTGTGGCTGCACCTTTGTCGACAGATTTTTCAAAATATATTTTTGGAAAATAATAATAATAATATCAAGGTGTTGAGATTTAATTGGTGATTAGATTCAATTAGTGAGATATTTTATTTTTTAGGAAATATATTTTTGAATTTTCGTTTACTAAAAATAATATGAACCGACGGATAATTAACTATAATTGGGGTCCCATGTGATTTGCATGTGATAACACATGCTAATTGTGATTTAACTTTTTAAATACAAAACGTCTATTTTGGACTATTTATTTATTTATTATATTTAAAATTTGAATTTCAAAATTTTAGTTCATATACTATGAATCCATTGTTTTAAATTTTAAGTTACATATATGAACTTTCCTTCATGGATGGTTTAATTTATTTTGGATCTTTGGTTCATGATTAAGGCTATAATTTCTTATATTTAATATTATTCTTTAGTATTTATTTTTTGAGAGAGAAATTTTTTAACTTTTATGCGCATATTCATTCTCGGTTCCTCCCGTTCGATTAGCTCTCTCGCAACAAAGAGAGGAGCCGGTTTTCAGTCTTCAAAGAAGTCATTCGAGATTCCCTGATTTATTACTCAAAATAAACTGACCGAGGAAGACGAAGATGAACAAGAACGTATCAAAGACAATAACCATGTTATTCTATTGCGTACCTTTACTTAAAAGAAAACATTTTCCAACCTCTGATCTTTCTTGTGAATCCGTTGGCAGCTCAACAATTAGTATGCCCAATTAATGATTTCAATTTTAATTTCATTGCAATATTCAATTTAGTTTCTTTTATATTTTTGGGATTTAATTCATTGGACTTCTTAGTATGAAGAAAGGTCTAAAAAATAAAACTGTGTCACAAAGAAGTTATAAGAAAACACAAAATTGAGAGACTTTTATTACTTGCAAGGCATAATAACCAAGCAAATCCAAAAAAGTCGTATGTCTGATGTTAGAAGGAGAGAGAGAGGCAGTCGGAGTGCGATTGGGTTGTCGGGTCATCTATATATTCTAACACGCCTCTCTAAAACTCCCAAAAATTGAGGAAGACGCACTGAACTTCCACGTGTCTAAATACTAGCTCTTACTTGTCAACTGAACATACACTCCATCATGAACCGCTGGTTCACCCATAAAGTATTTCAACTCGAATCAAATCGAACTCCCTTCATATGCCATAAACTTGAATCGAACCAGACCCGAGACTATCCAACAATAGAACATCTCTCTCTCTATTATTTTCTATAAATAAACCATAATCATAAATAAATATCTCTGTAAATTTTTAAACACAAAAAATCAAATGGCAATCACAACCAGTTGCTGCCTGAGTCTTCCACCTCCAACCTCTGTTTCAACCCTCCTCCTCCCTTCTTCCACCGCCAAAACAACCACTGCTCAACTTTCATGGTAAGGAAATTTCATATCTTTAATTTTTTTTTTTTTTTTTTGTATAGATTGATTGATTTGAATTTTAATTTTTAGGTTGAATAATGAAAAGTGGGGAAGAAAGTGTTTGGTGGGTATAGCTTGCATGATACTTGCAGGACCTGAATTGGAGAATCTTGCCATGGCCAAAGAATATTCGGTTGTGGAATCTAATAGTCAGAGTCAGAGATGGAGTGACAAAAGAATTTGCCCTCCTTGGCGAGTTAATTCACTCGAAACTATTGTGCCGGAAAATCTTCCACGGCCATCAGCTCGCCGGAAACGGGAGGCTACTGGTAATTCCGAGAATGCTCCGGCTCCTGCTTCGGCGGTTAAAATCATAGTTCTAAGGGGGAAAAATGATTGCTTTACCATGTAAAACTTCTGGTTGACATATACGTATATACAGTCATTGATAATTACAGATTTATGTACATAAACAATACAATTAATTAAAATATAATTGTAACATATAAATGTTAATCACGTCCTTAAATTTGTTGAAAAGTATTAATGATTAATGAATATTTTAGGTTTAGAAAAAAAAAAAAGTAGTACTAAATTGGTTGTATTTGAGTGTAGTACAAGTTGGATCTATAGAACATAGAAGAGAAGTACAACTTGTCTTGCACGTATCACCCAAGTTTTTTTTTTTTTTGGATTTGTACAAATGGGAAATGGAAAAAACAAAAAGTCCACAAACGCAAGTGACTAAGACTAGACGTGCACCGGTCCGACCCGTCGAAAAATCGTAATCGCCGGAATTGTAATTTGAACCGAGCCGGTTCAAATTCAAGAAATTTTGGAACCGGAACTGTGGGAAACTGTGAACCGGACTTGAACCGCCGGTTCTGTTTTCCCAAACCACCGGTTAACTGGCCCGCTACCGAACCGCTGGTTCACCAGCCCGGCGGTTTGGGAGGCCGGTTCCTCTCCTTTTGAACCGTGGCCCGCGCGGACCGACGCTTGGAACCGGCCCGTAGCCACCTCTAACTAAGACATTCATTTATAATTGGTCAAATTTTGGTGAAGAGTCGAATTTAAGTCGTTAAGAAGTGATTACAGTTTTTAGTAATTAGGTTTAGTTCAAATTTGAATTAGTCCATTATTATCTAACTTTTTATAGTGTGACAAGTTATATAAACGTAAATATTAACACATCCATTTATGCAATTCAAAACATAATTAAATAATAAATGCGTCTACAATTTAGCGAAAAGTTCATAATACAAATTTTCTAAATTCTAATATTAAAATGAAACTCCAATTTGTTGGTATTAATTAGATGGTGATTTTGCATATTTCAGCAATGCTACATGCATAAATTTATTAAATATTTCAGATAATATCAAAAAATATTGATATGTACTCGTCAAATACTTTATAATTAATAAAAAAAATATGAAATGATTTAATTTTATTTTTTGATAGATAAAGGCAAAATGCAAAACTCCAAAAGCATAGCCTTTGATTCGTTATTATGGTTACGGTTCGGTTTTTGTACGGTGCATTTAGACCAATCCAAGAGGTCTCCGCAGCGCGCGCACCTACACCATTCCTTCAAACCCCTCAAAAACCCTAGAAATTCAATTCTCTTCCTTTCAATCTTCAATTCTCAAAATCAAAGCCAGTTTTATCTTTCCTACTGTCTTTTTCTTCAAAACCCTCATTTAATTTTCGGATCAAAACACAAATTCTTCCAAAAATGGACAATATTGAAGACGGCGGTAGGTTCCCACCAAAATCCCATTCTCTAAATCGCTCGAGGAAAGCTCCTTTATACTCTCTTCCACTCCCCTCTCACTATAATCACCATTTCCCCGCCGGTGCAGAAGAAGACGACAACGACAATGAATTTGACGAAGACGATGACGATGACGACGACGTTTTTGATGAAAACGACATGGCTTATAACTACAGCTCTAACAGGTATTCCCACAATTTTAATGTTCAAAATAACGATTTTGATAGATATCCTAAGAGGCAAAAGCTTAAAAGCTCGGTTTCCGATTACGAGTTGGTACCGAGAAGTGGGAGATTGTTGTCGCAAGGAGAAGGGAATTTTGATTCGGAATGGGGTGAGCACGAAAAATTTGTGCTTTTGGAGGTTTGGGGAGATAGGTTCTTGCAATTGGGCAGGAACAGCTTGAGATCCGAGGATTGGACCGAGGTTGCAGAGAAAGTAACTGATTCTTCGAAAACGGAGAGAACAGAAGATGAGTGTAAGAAAATGATGGATGCTCTTAAGAGAAAATATAAGAAGGAGAAGGCAAAAGGTGCTAATAATAGCAAATGGCCATACTTCAGAAAAATGGATATGTTGATGAAGCAAGAACTTGGTGGAGGCAGTGGGTTTGGTTTAGCTTGTGGGTTGGATTCAGGAGAATATGTTTTTATGGATACAAATGTGTACTTGGAGCGTGCAAATGGGAACGATGAGATGAGGGATAGCCCGTGTGAATCAGAGGAAGAAGAAGTTGACAAGGACAGAGAGCAGAGATGCAGAAATGACGGGGTGAAGGGGTTGAAAGTTTTGGCAGATTCTGTGCAGAAGTTTGGGGAGATATATGAGAAGATTGAAAGTAGCAAGAGGGAGCAAATGATGGAATTAGAGAAGATGAGGGTGGATTTCCAGAAAGAGTTGGAGTTGCAGAAGCAGCAAATCTTGGAGAAGGCGCAAGCAGAGATTGCCAAAATAAGGGAAGAGGAGGATGAGGAGGAGGATGAAGATGAAAACGAGGACACTGGTGGTGATGATGATGATGATTCTGGAGAAGATATGACTGGATAATCTAGGTAAGCCTGTATGCAAGGCTTATGTAGTTGTTTCATGTTTATTTTGCAAAACTAGAAGAACATATGATTTTTTTCCCACACATTTTAGTTTTTGATGCCATAAATTCTAATCATCAGCACTTTTTTTGAAATGGCTTCCATAATCCTAGAGAACTATTTCCTAAAATTTGAGGAAATTTGCTTCTAAAAAGTATTCAATTTTGGGTGTTTTTTTTATCGTTGTTAAAACTAGAATTTATATATAGTAACTGCTAGAACCTGTTGGTTTTGAAAAGGGCACAAGCATTATAATTAGTATTTCAGTTCACTAAGAAAGAATGAGCATATAAAACTGGTTTGTTGTTTAAATAGGACAGAAGATGGAACTAGTGCAAAAATTGTTCCCATAAACATTTTTTGAGAAAATAATTTATTATTTAGATGTAAACCAGAAGATTAAATTGGCTGATAGTTTCCTTCTCTTTATCTCTCGGCTTCATCAATGTGGATATATTTGACTATTTGCTAAACTTTACTCTCTGGATTATAATAAATTTATTGTTGAGCTACTGGCTAAGATATTGATTCGGTTTGATAATGTACATACAATTTCTAAGTTATGTTAGCAAAACAGACATAATGGACTGATAGGAACCAATGTTGGTCTATTTTCTACCTGAAATATTTTCTCATTAATAATCTTTGACTTCCAACTTTTAGGATTTCTCCATATATAAGATTCAATAAATTTGAGCTAGGAATTGTTCGTATACATATTCATCGAGGAGTAGAATTCCTAATATATTTGTTAATCTAAATAGAGATAAAAAAGGAGCAGGGATTATGATGTGTCCTAAATGCAGCTTTACTGTTATTGGACAAGATTGATGGATAAATTGTCCTTCACTATGCAATAGCAAGTGGCAGCTATAATTTCATTATATATTATTTACCTTTTGTATGTTGTAGCACAAAGGTAAATAATATATTCATGTCTAAGCTTTTCATTAATATATTTGTTGATTTTTTGAGCCAAACACTGTTTCTGGTTCTTTTTGTCTGTCTTCTAAATCGATGGAATTTCTGCGACAGATTTTTTGAAGGTTTGTTGTTGATGCTGGCTATGCAACTCATGTGAGTGATATGGAGAAAGGAATTCCCAGTTTTCTACCCAGAGAATGACTGGCTAGTAGTCCATGTATATCCTTTGAACGCAGGTTTTGTTAAAGAGACGGGGCACAAATGTTTTGTTTTTGGTATTCAACACTCATAAGTTGAGTTTCAATAATAATATCATCTCGCTTGAGCACTTGTGCCCGTTATTTACTTCCTGCATTCTTATTTTGAAAACATATATTATAGTTTATGTTTATTCATCTGAACCACATTTTCTGAACGAGCATGTCGTTTTTTTTCTCCTGCAAATCTTGGCGGTGGGTGGCTTTTGCTGGGGAAGATTTTTGTTTCCCGTTGTGTGTGATGGTTCTCCGACGAGTACAGGTTGCCCGAAAATGGATGAAAATTCCTTCTTTATTCATATGGGTAGTGATACTTATTTCAGTAATTAGAGTTTCAGTTGAAAAGTTAGAAATTTTCATTTGAATTCTTGTAATTCTGTTTGCATATTTTTTATTCTAGTAAATTCTTAATTGAAATGCTTTCTTCATTCATGGCTTTTACCATTTTCTAAAACCAAAATAGTTAATGCCAAATACATATATAAATTGGACCCAAAAAAAAAGGATCAAAATTAGCCTATGCTACAAAGCAGCTACAGTTTCATGTAGCTATTCTTCTAAATTTCCAATTCAGGAAATAATTCCTCTTTCAGGAAAGGAGCTATCCACTGTATCTGAATATAAGTTATATCCCATAAATCATCATCTTCCTTCTGAACTAAAATCTCCTCTTCTTTCATTTTTGTAATAATTTTTCTCAGGAGGTCAGGCACTACTTCTTGTAACTTTGTTTCACCATACCCGCCTAAATCAGCCTTCATACATGTATCCATTCTTCTCAATACTCCTAACCAAAATGTTCGGAACCCAGGACTCATTGCTAGTGGCTTCAGGAATTGTAAGAACACGGCCGTTAATAGCTCCATTGAAAGCTTTAATGTACCTTCCATACTTCTCACTAAACTTTCTACATTGTCCCTCCTCGAGTATTCTGTCATTTTTTCGTGTAAATCATCGACCATAGCGAAAATCACCAAGTTAAAACAGTTAATACAGTTGGCAGGTGAGAAATCAAGGCCTTCAGCTAATTCGAAGCTTTTCTGCAAACAAATAATGGCACGGTTTCTTATCTCTTCTCGCCTTGCCAAGCTTGTTTTCTTGAATGCTTCCCCTATTTTAATAAATAAATTCACAGCCAAGTTAGAAGAAGCAACATTTTTGACACTTTCCTCGATGGAGGAGTTACTGGTACCGCTTGCATTGCTGAAATTAGCCCCTGAATCTGAGTACTCCTTGTACCATTGGATTAGGGATTTCACTGAATCTGATAGAAGGTCTAAGATCTTTAAGCTTTTCTCTAAAGGACTGTTCTTGGTTGCAATAAAACCAAATGCACAATCAATACAGTAGGGATAGTTAATCCAGGAAATGTAAGTCCCGTCAGACATGAATGTCATCAAAGCATCAACAGCCTGATCATATGTTTCTAGGTGACGGCTGGTGATACTCAGCAAATGGAAGCATGAAAACCAGCCAATAGATGTTTGCAAATTTGCAGGGCATTCAGTAATCATCTTGCATACTGACTTTGCTATGAAATTGTTGCATGTGTCGAGAATTTCTTTGTCTAGCTTCCACATAAAGTTTATGGACTTGAAAAGAACTTCTTCTCCAAGTTTTTCAGGTAGAGGAGCAGAAAGAAACTTGATACAGATCTTGAGAAGGCTTAGAATGGCCTTTTCAGCAAAAGGGATAGGGGTGAACAGCGGAAACTGAACAACGCTTAGTAGATTATCATGGAAGGAAGGCCAGAAGCTGTGCAATCTATTTATGTTCACTGCCGAAATAGAAACTATCAAATCCCAGCAAAACCCAACTGTTTCTTCTTCTTCAATTGGAGTAGTGAACTTTTGGCCTTTTCCACCGGCTGCAAATATCAGGGATCGTCCGAGGTTAATTAAACCTTCATCAGGTAAGTTATAACTGTTGCTGAAGATGCTGCCTATTCGGCATTGTTTGATAATCTTTAAATTTTGCTCAAATTCACTCATCCCAAGAGATATCGAATCCTCCATGCTTTCTAGTGTTAGGAAATGAGAAAATCTACTTATCATACCAGAACTCCTGCGGTTACATAATCTAGAATCATAAGGGGTTGATAAATTTGATTCATTTCTCCTGTGCCCACCTGATGATGAGGCGCTTGTGTCATCAAATTCAACCACAGACTGTGGAAGAAGCTTAAGTTTTTTGAGCTTCAACAAGCAGTCCACAATATTCCTCCAGCCCCCTCTAATTGAATCTCCAAAGTTGTTGGCTATAGTGAAAACTGCAAGCGTAGCCATTCTTGGCTTCAAATCATTGCTAAAAGCAAATAATGTTTCTTCTGCTGAGGCATAAGGATTTAGCAACGTGGTAAATTTGGTGAAAGAAGCAAGAAGCTCGTCGAGAATATCTTCAAGACCATATTGAGCTATCCTAGCTACGGATATCATTCCTCCTATGCATTCATGCAACATTTCATCTTCATCAGCATGCTCGAAGAAGGAAGAAATTGCTGCAACCATTGGACCAGCAATGACAGCAAACATATCTCTTCCTACCCGCCTATCAAAATCACATAGGATATACGGCTGCACAATTCTGGATCTGTTTATTAGCTCAATCCAGCTACCTGGGTTCATCTCCGTCGGACCCGTCGGACCAATTTGACCTACTGTGATTGCATTAGTTGCAATTGAATTGAAAAGTTCAGACAGATACTCTCTAGGAAGATCTTTCCC
The DNA here is from genome assembly GCA_948099555.1 of Croton setiger. NCBI lineage: Eukaryota > Viridiplantae > Streptophyta > Magnoliopsida > Malpighiales > Euphorbiaceae > Croton > Croton setiger. The sequence continues at coordinate 9,163 of CANUEY010613990.1, forward strand.
TGCATTGATTGCTCTATTGTTCCTGATGAATTCCTCCTCTGTCATCTTTTTCTTGACTTGGGGATTGTGTTGATCTGTGTTAAGCATAATCACAGAGTAGCAAAGAATTAAAACTGCATCCTTGCTAGCAAAAATATCTGAGGATTGTTGCTCGTAAAACCTTTCAGAGAATGCTTCGAGAATCCGTTGAATCTTTTGCGACTCTCCAGGCAACCTGAAGGTCGAAAGGTAAGTCCGAAGAGCAGGATCAAGAACCATCCCTGAAAATGTGAATGTTTCTGTGAATTCTTTAAGAACCTGTAAATGAAAGTCATCAGGATCACCTAAATAATCACCAATAGCAGCTTTGTCGAGCCCCTGTGTATGGCGAAAGAAGACAGCGAAGGCCTTAGGATCTGGTGGATCAGGAACCAATTGACAAAGTTTTAAATACTGTAAACCTTTCTTTTCATCTCTATTAAAATGTTCTCCTGCCATTAATATTTTCTTTTTCTGTGCTTTCCTGAGTCTCAAATGTTCCACCCAACCCTCATAATCATCTCTAGATTTCTCTTCCCAGAAGGGTTTGTAATCAGTAATTTCAACCGGATATGGTCCAGAAGGAGTTGAATCATCTTCTTTGTCAACATTATCTGCAATTGTGTGAGCTACAATCAACAGTCCTTCAAAGGCTTGAATTTGCACAATGCTCAGAGGACTAGACCCTTGGAAAGAAAGCTTGCAAAGCAACTTCCCAATTTCCTCGAATATATTTTGACAAATGGGATCACTATCATAGTTCACATACATTTCTGCTATGAAAGTTGGTTGCCTGCAAAAATTTATAATTCCTTCAAGAGCAACTTCTTGCAGGTGAGAATTACCATTTGTTGCAGCTCTTAGCAACACAAACACGAAAAATGCTTCTAGTTGAACACGAACAAATCTACTTACACATGAAAAACACTTATTCATTAATTATTTTAAAAAAACAAGAAATTAGAAACAGTTCCAAGTAAATTTAAGCTGAAATTTATTTATGGATACTAACCTGCGAAGAGCATGATAGATATTCAAAACAGCACTGCAAATCATAGAAAGAACAAGCGGGCTAGAAGACATTCCGTAATGAATCAAATGATGAAAAAGATCATCTTGTATCATTCTCAAAAGCTTTGGATGCTTACCAATTGCATCTCCACTTAACTCCACTGCAGAATTTATCAAAATCAATCCAAAAATCTGAACATTCTCATCACATGTATTCATCGACACGCCTTCTGCATCTACAATTTCCACCACATTAAGCAAAGAACACAAGAAATGAAAAATATCAATCACACAACGAACTCCATATCCAGAATCTATATCACTGTCAATATCAATATCATCCGTATCAGAATCCGAATCTTCTCCAAGCTTCACCTCTACGTCTTGTAACCTAGCAAATATTATCTCTATCATTTCTCGCATTGTATATCTCGCGCCGCGTTGAAGCAAATCCGCTCTGTTCGCCGATTGTTGAACCACTTGAAAACATGTATTCACGATCGTACAAACAGCGTGATCTGTAAGCAAAATTGAAGCTCTGTGTTTAATTATAGATGTCAAAGCCTGTAAAATTCTCATCATCACTGCATCTTCGTTGGTCGGATCTGTTCTCTCTAACCGGCAACTTGTAATTCCGATAACAATAGAATTTATAGCGTCTTTGGCGCCAGGAGTCTTCTCGTCGAAAATTTGGAGTTTGAGAATTTTTGAAATGGCAGAGAGCGCTACATTTGTAGCCACAGCAGGGATGTCGTCGCTTTGAATCACATCGAGAAAAGGAGAAATGTAAACTGAAGGATCTATTGAACGCCATTCTTGTTGAGGATTGAAAATTAAAGCTCGTAAAGATTTGAGAGACTGAAGAAGGCTTGCGTCGAAGCTATCTTCTTGAAATACAGAGGTGGTGGAGTCAATTGGCCTCCGTATGACGGCAAGAAGAGCGCTGAGTTCGGTGTTTAACATGCATGAAAGGCTGACCTCCTTTCTTCTCTTTTTTTCTTTCCATGCTGCTGAGTATGGCTTATTTTCACCTTCCTCCATTTTTTAAAGTTACAGAGAGGTAAAAAAAAATTTAACTTTTTTACTTTTTAGCAATGGTCTAGACTTGCAAGAGAAAAAAAAAAAAAGTCCATTTTATGTGCTAAACAAGTGGATCATTTGATTTTTTATTTAATTTATGAGAAAATTTTATGGTAATTATTAGCATTTGAAAATTTCTACCCTTTATATCTCCTAATTTTCCTGACTTTTGTTAACACATCCAAACAAGTACACTTTCTAAAACCTTTTTTTTTTTTTTTGAAAAATTAAAGAGTATATAATGTTAAGAAAAAATTAGAAATAAAATTGAAGCAATGTATCATCTAATGGCTAATGCATTTACAAGATGGCAAAAAGACCATGTTCGAATTTCCCAAATTCTAATCCTCGATCTTGTTGATGAGGATTTTAGATGCAATAATTATATACCCTCCTTTCTATCATTTACTTACATAATCGATACGAGCTCTTTAGTTCATGCCACAAGCAAAACAATGTGTCGTAAACATCATCCTGATTGCTGTCAAAATCAGTTTCTGAAACATTTAGTAGAGCTTTAAGCCAATCTTCATGGAGACTAGAGAACTCGGATCTTCTTTCACTCGACTTGAAATTTTCTCCAATTGATTTTTTCATCCTTTGTCCAGCCTGCGAAGCAATTTCGACCACCTTTTCTGGGATTCCAGCCATTATAGCCACTTGTAAGCCATAACTTTTTGGACAAGCCCCAGAGGCGAGCCGGTACAAGAAAACTAAGTCTTGATCACCTTTAGAATAACTTTCAGAATTTGGCTTAAAAGCACAGGCCATGTGTTGTAGTGTAACATGTGGATGAGATGAAAATTCTTTAGTGAGCGGGTGGTAGTGTGTTGCAAAAAGCAAACGGCAGTTTACCTTCTCGACAAGATGGCGAAAAACCTGAATAATATTCAGGAATCCTTTAGTCCTTTGTTGAAATATAATTGCATATACAAGATTCAAAATGCATACAAATTGCTAGAGAAAGTACTATTGACAAATTCTTACTGCATATGCAATGGCATATCCATCGAAAGTGCTTGTTCCCCGGCCTAGTTCATCAAGAATGACAAGAGAATCTTGAGTGGCATTTTGTAGAACTGAAGCTGTTTCTGAGCACTCTATGAAAAAAGTACCTGCAAAAATGTTTCCGCAATTAAGCTAAAACTTGTGAAGCCAACTTGTAATACTCATTTATGCAGCATCCAGTGTTGTGAGCTTTTTTTCTCTTTGCTCCAACTATAAAAGGAAAATTTCAGTACAAATTCCAGTACAATAGAAGCATTTGCAGTCCAAGGACTGATGTACCTCCAGATTACAACAACGGCCTTTTTTATTTTATTCGACACTGTGAATTGAATCATCGTGAGTCATAGAACTTGATAATTCATCTGAAAGTATTATGAAAATTAAATTTCATATTCTCTATTTATTAGTGGATATGGTTAATTATAATTCTGAGCTTGATCTGAATTTCTTAATTCTTGGTTAGATAGAGGAACTTGTCAATGTGTTGGGAAAAAAAAAATCTAGCGAAGCAGTAAAATAATATCAATTAGCAAGAACATAATCTTTTTTATATGACCATTACAGCATAAGGAACTACCCCAAGTACCAAACTCGAATTTGCACAGCCAAATAGAGAAGCAAGCATTCACCAAAAAAAAAAAAAGTAATTGGTTACAACTTACTCTCGCCTGTCATAATTCGATCAGTGGCACCCAGCCGCGTGAAAATGACATCAACAAGTGAGAGAACACACTCCTCACTGGGGACAAAACAACCAAGCTGCAAATAGACATAAATTAAACAGAAATAAAATTGGAAATGAAAATTTCTTGATGGTCCAAGGTCAATATTTATTTCCTACAATGTTAGCCTTCATTTTTATCTTCTAGAAGACAATACATACCTGAGCCAGTATAACAGCTAGGCATGTGGCACGCAGCAGTGTTGATTTGCCACCCATATTGGGTCCTGTCAGGAGCAACGTCCGAGGATGGTAGCTACCTCTATCTTCACCAAGGTTCAGGTCATTTGGGACAGGAAGCCCTCCACTCTCTTGGAGAGCAAATGGATGCCACAGGCCTTTAATTCTGAGTACCGGACCAGTAGCTTCTTGGCTGAAGGTAGCCGTTTTTGAGTCAGCCAAAATTACAGGCCTAGACATAGATCCAGATGACGTACTTGCTGTGACAGCAAAAGACCGTAGTACATCAATACAATTGATAGCGTGGATTATATCAGACCATTCTGTAGCTTTCTCAATAAACAACTCAATCAGCACTGACAGTGTTTCAGCCTCTGAATCTGTAACATCATGGTTCTGTAATCAAATATCATGTCAGTTAAGGGACAGTAGCAGAAAGAGAAGCTAACATCATTTTCACTCCAAGTAAAAAAACAATGTTCCAATGCAGTTTGAAGTGAAATAGTGAATATATTGCTTAAGATCAGTAATAATTTTCTATGAGAAAGAAAAGAGAATTCCCTTCTAAAAGAAAAAAAAAAATCCCACATTTTTGTTTCCAATATCAAATTCAGTGAGCAAATCCACTAAAACCTTAATTTCTGTTGTGAGTGTGTGAAAAATGATGACACAATTCAGACCATTGTTTGTAGATATCAGTTGCTTAAACTTTGCCCCACTTTAGCACTTCCCATTCATTCTAAGTTACAAAGAAGGCCCTGTTCTATCATTGAGCACTTACAAAGAATCAAATAACTGACAATGCACCCCAAAATTTTCCAGAAGTAACGGAACATTGCAATTATTAGAAAGATTGCTAAATTGCATTATGTAGATATTAGCATAAGAATAGGGAATAAGACCTGGTAATTGGGGAATTCGCTGTCTATCGCAGCTTCAAATTGGACAAGGAACTTGTCCAGCCCAGAACTCCCATGTAGCTCTGGAAGTTTAAAATTTTTTGATAATAATGACATTATGTGGCTTTCCTTTTGTAATAGCAACAACAAATTCATTCCAGTCCGAAGTCCTTTCACCAAAGATCCAAATACTTTCACCTATCCATATGAAAGTACAAAAGGTAATATAAATAAGTTGAGTTTCTAATCTAACTGAAAGATCGCTTCACTAATGTAGTATGTAGTTTAAGTAAGAAGAGTGCACAGGTATGCAAAAGAGTTGTCAGAAAAACAAAACACGACACTGAAAGAGGAAAAAAGGATAAAGAACTGGAAGTAGGAAATGTAATCAGAACTGGCATCTCATTGACACTTTCAGCCAAACAATCATAAAGCTACTTAAACTCTGATGAGGATTCTTTGTCCACTAAAGGAAAATGAAACCATGCATGTTTTTGCTAATGGCAAAATTTTTGAAATTTTTGTAACAAAATCTTCTTCATACTTCTAATATCATATTATAAATTTGTATTTCATGTGAATATCATTGAAGTAAAACCTACACAAACTCCAATGTTGCCTGAGCACAGAAAAACGGGACCATAGATCTGTTGATCACAATGTTGCACATTCTGGAGAAAACAGCAAGTCCAGAAAGGAAAAAGGTTTGAACCTACCAACTAGTTCATCTTAAACATAATTCAGATAGATCAAAGCATGAAAGACATTTTGTCTCTTCTCATTGTAAAAATACTAGTCAAAAATAGATAACTTACTCGCTGTTTCAAAATTTTTTTACCAACTAAAGGCAATATGAGAGAAGCTGATGCTTGAGAAGTTGCCTTTATACGTCCAAGCATCCTTTCAACATCTGGAAGCTTGCGTAAATGTTGTGCAATAACTAGCATAATTTCTGATTGAGTAATTAGTTCTTCGACTGCATTAAGCCTATTATTTATGCTGTTGACACATTTCAGTGGACGGCAGATCCACTTCCTTAAAAGCCGCTTTCCAGATGAGGTCACACAGTTATGAAGATAATTGAATAATGTACCTGAAATACATTAAAGAACGTCTTGGAATTTAATCAAAACCCTAAAGTAAGGCCATCGATATAATTCTGAAGGAAATGAGAGGTAAGAATACTTGCCTGATAAGCCACCATCAGCATTATTGTTGAAAATTTCAAGATTAATCAGTGTTTGCCCATCCATTCGGAGGCAACCTGTATATACCTGGTAGGGTTGAATATTTCCATTCTGTAGGACATCATCTAACTGAACAAGAAAGATGCAACAATCATCATAGGCAACAGATAATTCAAGAAATTTTAGAAGCTAAAATGGGCATGAGGGATCATGACTGAGAGAGATGAAAATGAGCATACCATCAACCTGGACAAATGACCAGTAAGCCCACCGAGAGCAGATAGAGCTAAATCATGATCCAATACACTGTCAAGTGCATTATTCCACAGGTTAGAAGATCCACTGAAGTAACTGTTGGACTGAATCAAATTTCTGCTTTCAGAAGCATGTGGAAATTCAGTAGACTGAAGTGGAGTCAACTGCATTGCTGAACCTGCAAAAGAAAAAATACATTCCTGCCAATCATCTTAACTGACAATAATAGACAGACATAAACAAGCAAAATGATCAAATCCATTCCTGCAAAAGGAAGTGCAGAAATCTTTACTTCTCTTTGAATAAAGAGGATGTCTGGCATCTTTTACTTACAGCACCATGGAAACAATTTACTGCACAATGCTTATGAATATACCATGAGAACTATATGGGCATATACTCACCCATTAACGAATATTTTCTAAGTGCTTTCTGAACTCCTTTAGACATTCCTGCAAAATATAACCCTGAAGCTTTAGATGGATTGAAATTTAACCACATACAAAATTAAAGAAAACAATTGTTCCACCTCTGCTTTCATAAATTACTTCTTTAGGTGACACCTGAAAAATGAAATTCCAGTAAGAGAATCATAATTTGAAATATTACAGAAAGACATTCCATGAACAAGAAGAAATAAATGATTACCTGCATCAATAATGCTCCCAAAGCAGCGTAGGAAGTATCATCGTTGATGGATCCAACCCAAAATTGTAGAGCAGCACAATCAACAAAAGCAAATCCATAAGAAGTTGACCCATTATCCAGCCCATAATTTCCCTAATAACCAAAGGAACAAACAGATTAGACAGCTCAACAATTTTTGAGAAAAGGAATAAAACCCAGGTAAGTAACTAAAGTATCAGAAGAGAAATTCTTTCAAGCAAAAGTTTAGTTTAGGAGGGAAGACCTTGGAGTAAACAGTAAAGCCAACAACAATTTGTCCAGAATATAATACGTAGGACGTGAGAATATTAAACGTGATAATAACAGAAAAACCACTTAATCATTGGCCAGGTTCCTTAGATAGTTAAAAGGGGAGATAACAAGAGGGAAGTTCTTCAAAACCAAAATCTCCATAATAAATGGAGACATGTCACCTCAGAAAAAAAAAAAAGGTGAATGATTTTATTCAAGAGTATTTAAGCAAATGGAAAAGATAGAGTGCTTGTGAAATACTGTAAGACGTAAACTTCCAAAGACATGCATCTGCATGATTAAATTCAGTGAAAGAAACAAAATGTTGTGTTATCAAATAGCGTGGAGGAGCCTACAGACCTCTTTTATTGCAAGAAGATGAACAGCATCAGGTCCAATATTACCATCCGTCGAAGTTGATGGAGTGACAACTTGAACTAATTTTCTTTGGATTACCTAAAGGCACATTTAATGATGGTTTGCCGATTAGACAAGCAATTACGCAGAAAAGACCCAAATATCTATATAAATGAATATGCAACAAAACCAACAAGGAAGTATGATATAAACAATACTAATGGGAACTAAAGAAATAATAGCATGTAGCAATGTGTATCTTAAATAACGCCACAAACAATATCAAGGTACTTTTGCAAAATACACAAGCAGAATTAGAAAGGTTAAACAAGCAAAATAAATAAAGAGTCAAACTATGTCTTCACAAAGTATACCAGAGAAAATATTCACCTTAAGGAAGACTGAAAATCTAACAAATGAGAAATCAGATGAAGCCTTTGACATAAACTTATTATAAAGAACTCCTAATAACCAAATGCTATTCTGTAAATATCATCTTTCTTCTTTTCCACCTTTCCTCTCAATTTTCAGAGAACATACTCTGATGGTTCCTATCCAACTAACTTCACTCACTGGGATAACATGAAGCCTAACTGATCTTAAACTGGAGAATATGAGCTAGAAAAAGGAAATCTTCGTAGTCATCTAAAAAGAAGTAAAACGACTCCATTGGTGATTGGACTTGGTCTTTTCATTTTTTCTAAGCCAGCATGGAAAACTTACAGAATTTGCACCCCTAGCTTTTGCTTGATCAGATGTTTCCAATTGCTCAACCCGTCCAACTTTATATCTACATGAGAGAAATAAAGCAATAAGTGAATTATACATTTCTTCAAACCAAAAAAACAGAATCTGTAATCAAATATAAGTCTCACCCAACTGCCAAAGAGAATCAAATTGGACCAATTTAATATATGTCCCACTTTTCCTATCTACTTTATGAAGCATTTCTTTCATATGCTACAACTTTTTTTCTATTAAACAAAGTCAATCCAGCAAAGATGCTTGCTATGTACTTCACGAAATTATCTCAGATGGATCATTTTTTAACAGATTGACATATGTTAAAAGAGTTTTAAACACACAAGCATATCCATAATGAGTTTATCCTTGTAGGCACAGTGAAAATGTTGTGATCAGAAGAGAAGAGAGAGCATTTCATTTTAAGCTATATTGGTAACTATTTTCCTACCCGCGTGCCACCAGCTTTTCAACTGCATCATCAATCCCGCTCTCAGATATACCAACCTGTTCATGAAGGATAGTTCATTAAATAAAAAAGGGCAAACATAAAGATATAGAAGACAGAAAACAAAAAATTATCTATGAGGTACCTGCCGACATTTCCCCACACCACTTAACGTCATTTTCCAATCCAACTCCTTATGGCCAATTTCAGCATCCAATTCATAAAGCTCATAGAATTTTCCCTACAGTTGTTTACAAGTCATGAAAGAATCACAAAACCCAGAGATTCAGAGTAAAAATGGTATATCATTCCAGATTGCACTAAATCCTGCAGACCTATATGTTCAGTTTGTTTTGTGGTTTATATCAAACTAGCACATTCTTCAAGAGTAAAAAAACATATATTTTTCCAAAAAAAAAAAAAACCCGTCATACTTTGTGCTGCACTGCTCTAAGTCCAACGTACATTGATAAATTGAAATAGATAGCATTTCCAAAAAAAAAAAGGAACGATAATATTTACAAAAATGGAATCTGAATAACTTACCACTTTAAAGAAAAGGAGAATGTCCATGTATTGAGATTTAATACTCCAGTATTGTTTTTGAGATGCTGACATTTTTTTCAATATCTCAGGAGGAACATACAGTGTCTTTTTGTCATAGAGAGGATCACTTGGCCTTCTCCCATTAGCATCCATCATTCTTGAAGGGTCAAGCCAGTCGAATTTACTAGTAGAATCAGCTATTGCACCCTGATCCTTACCCGAGGCTGTTGAGTCCGAAAGAAGTTTCACTCGTTTGCCAGCATTTAACAAGGAACAATCAATTTTTTCATCAAACTTAGAACTACTATCTTGAGTTCGTTTCAAATGTGAAACTAGAGGATGAACTCCTGGTGTCTCTGGCCCAAGAACATCGTTGTTGCTTTGATCCAGTAAGATACCTCCATGATCAACTATTCCATCAGAACTGACAACATTATCCTTTTCAGGATATAGCCCATGTGTTCCTTGTTTGGAGAATCCTTTTGGATCAGTAGATCTACCAGCCACTGAGCAAATACCAGTGGAAGTACAAGGAACCTGTACCCTGCAATAGTTTTACATTGACTATGCATAAGTGCCTAGTATCTCAAGTACATTACAGCAAGAATCAGGAGCATGTAAATGTAAGTATAACATCAATTTATGTAGCAGCATATGCAAGTAGAATTACAGGCAAATTATACGAACTGGACAAAAAACAATGTAATTAACAGTTAACAGTCATTTCCTTTAAACTTTAAGAGTTAAATGACAGCTCAAGATTAAAATGGCTGGAGAAATTACTCATCAGAACAATTTACAGTAGTGTTGAGAAGTCTTTAACTCTCAAGTCCTGGAACTTGGCAAAGGCAATGAATCTGCTCGTACAGGCTCAAATGCTCTTTCTATCAAAATTCAAATATATACATGTAATTATGTATAAGAAGCCTATTTCATTAGCTAAGCTAACCCGATGGTGCTTCAGGAAATAAAAGTCGTTTAGATATTCTAAAAAAAAAAAAACTAATCGATATTTCTGTAACTCAGATTAATTTAGATATAGCAGCGAAATAGACCGTCAATTCAATGGAGAACAAAAGAGTTACCTCTCCACGAGAAGCTTATCTTTGTTATCGACCTTCACGAACTTATGCATAATGCTCGAGAAAGGAGAAGAAACGCCAGTGCTCTCATTCACTTTGTAGCTCCGAGGGAGAATCTGACGTGGCTCCTTCTCCGGCGGGGTATCAGTTCCCCTAATTTCCAGAGACGAGTCTGCTGGACCCTGAGAATCAAGCTTAGCCAGACTAAAGACCTTTCGTTTTTCCTCCATTGCCATAATACGAGGAGCTTTCCGCTCTTCCAGTGTGCCTCCGCTATCGACTTTATCATTCACCGTCGCCGGTGAGGGTTTTTTGAAAAAAGAGAGTATGGATTTCTGGCGCTGCATTATCTGATTTCTGAAATCTCAAAGTAAATGCGTTTGTGGGAGAGGGAGATATAAGTGTAACATAGAATAGGGAAAAAAAAAAATAGAAAAAGGAAGTAAAATATTGGCGCGAAATATCCATCGATTTCCAAATTTCGACGGATAGCATGGCGCCGGATTTTCGGCAAGTGTCTACGTGGCTCGGTGATGATGACACGCTGTATTGCCATGTGGACGTTAAACGCTTATGTGGCAATAAGCTGGAAAGGGCTTATTTTGCGAAAATGAAACCAAAATCAAGATTTCTGGATTTTCAGCATTTTCATTTTTCTTTCTAGTTTTCTAAAAGGTAATGTGAACTTTTAAAAGAAAAACCTTTACTATAACAAATTGGGCCAATATATCAATTTCATTCCAATTTTAGTACAGGAACTATGCAAGAAAATAAATGTGAAAGTGATAGATACAAGCACAAAAAATATTCAATTTCTTAAAACAACCAATATGAGCATAATAATGTCAAAAAAGACCAAATACTGCTTTTTAGGAATATGAATTAAAATAATAGCAAAATAGAATGATTTCTCAATTTAATAATTTACTAACCATTCAATTCTGATAATCTAACCTATATTTTGAAGAAGAAAAAAAATACATGGAGAGTTCTCAATTTAATAATTTACTAATCAAAACATATTTGATTTGAGATAGGATGCTGCTAGATAGCTTAACGTAACCCAGCCTAGGATGATCCTCACAAGTTTGTTCATAATTTTTTTTCTAAAAGAATAATCAGTCTCAAAAATTAAATCAACTAAAACAAAAAAATTTGAAGAACGAAAGAGGAAGCTCAGATCAGATATGCTTTCAAAGTTTTTGCCGTCAAAGCTTTTTCGTTGCATTTCCGACTACTGAGATTGCAGCTGAACAATCGATCACCACCAAAAAGATATCCGGTTTGTGATCTCTCTGCTAGAGGTAACGGTTTGGCTCTCAACATCAGAAATGGTAGCGACGGTGGCGCATCAAGTGGATTCCTTTCGAATGGAGTGGTGGCGCCAGTGCTAGTGTCTGAATAGGCGGCGGTGGCACTTCCTTCTTTTGCTGCTGTTGCTTCGTTTTGTGAAGTGGAAGGAAAATGAATAATAGAGAAGGAGAAGAAAGAATGATGCTAATGACGATGATGATGATTTTTTATTAATTTTTTAATTTTGATAAAAATAAAAAATATTTAAAAAATAAATATTTTATAGTTAAAAGACTAAAGTGAAATTTAAGGGACCAAATTATAACTTTGCAACAAAACTAATGAAAAATAGAAAGAAAATTGATAGAAACACCCTGAAGCATATTATATACAAATTTTAATAATCTAATAACATATTTTCCAACCTAAAAAAACTTATGCGTAAATTAATAAAACTAGAAAGATCCGGAGTAATTCGACTATGTGAGAATGAAGGTTGTTATAAAATTTATATTCTCCATATAATATCTAAATAATTATTTAATTAATTAAATTCAAAAATTATATAATAAAAAATATCATTATAATTATTAATTAAGAAAATTTAAATCATATTCTAATAAAATATATATAAAAAATTATTAGTTAAATTCAAATTAAATACTATATAATTATCGATTATAATCAAATATATTAAATCATATCTTTATAATAAACAAATTTTAAATATAAATTAATTTCAAATATATATATTAATTATATTCAAATAAAAGAATGATTTTATTATAAATTTAATTAAGTAATACTATTTTTCAATAATTAATTTTATATATAGTTAATAAATATAATTTAATAAAGAATATAATGATTAATAATGTATGCCTAATTAAAAATCATAGTTAACCAAAAGAAGGCCTTAAGAACAGTATCTTGCGTGCTTATCACGTAGACTACACCAGGAAATAAACCGTCTGAATCAAATTACAGCCAATAGGTATACACCACGTATGCACAAAGAGAAAAGATTTTCCCTCGAACCTTCCAGATAAACCCAACAATAGCGCTTTACCCGATTTACCGGGTGCTGCAATGAAGAACTTTCGAGACCCAAACACTCATATATAAAGCTTTCCTTCCATTTGCTCATCATCTTTATCTTGTCCACTGCAAAATCTGATCAAAATTTAGGTTTCTCATCCGAATATTTCTTTTTTCTCTAAAAAAGGATGCCAACCAGATCGACAGGAGCCATCGCTCAGGATTGGGAGCCAGTGGTGCTGCGAAAATCCAAAACCAAGGCTCATGACTTACGAGACCCGAAGGCAGTTAATCAGGCTCTTCGATCAGGCGCACCAGTCCAGACAATCAAGAAATCCGAAGGTGGCTCGAACAGGAAAGCAGCGCCGGTGGTGAACACTAGAAAGTTAGACGAAGGAACAGAACCAGCAGCTTTGGACAAAGTATCGCCGGAGCTAAGGCAAGCTATACAAAAAGCAAGGCTGGAGAAGAAGATGAGCCAATCGGAGCTGGCTAAATTGATTAACGAACAGCCTAAAGTGGTTCAAGAGTATGAAAACGGAAAGGCGGTTCCGAACCAGGCAGTATTGGCAAAGATGGAAAGAGTACTTGGCGTAAAGCTCCGCGGAAAGATTGGGAAGTAATATTAATTTAACTGACATATTTTCTGGTGTGGTGTTGTGAATTTGATTAGTTTTGGATCTTCACTTTGGATGCTTGTAATCTGGAAATAATATTAGAATTTGATGTTAATATTAATGTATCAATCTTTAATCTTCATTTTCTTTGCACAAATTTAGATTAATTGTCAATTTTTAATTATGAAAACGATGTGCTTGAACATTCGGTTTCGGTATCCAGTATTATGGGCCTTTAGAATGGTCCTTCTGCGTGTATTCAGTATTACGGGCCTTTAGACTGGGCCTTCTGCGGGTCTTAAGATAAGTTATGGCTTACGATATTTCTCCTTTGAATTTTAGATTTGTAGATAAGTTAAATAGGGCCTTGTTTGTTAATTGGATAGGCGTTGTCGCAAATAGAATGAGAGCACGTGAATTGAAGTTTAATCTATTCGGGTCCTACCATTACGTTATCGCCTTGACCTTTCACAAATTTACGGCCAATTGCGTTTCATCTTTGGCAGTACATTTACTTTTGGTACTCAATACGAACATTCAAATGGAGAATTTTATTAAAAAAAAAAAAAAGAAATGGCAAACTGTAACGTTGCTTAATAAAAATAACACAAACTCATCTTCAATTTCTACATCTGAATTCCTATTTCTTCTCTTCTTTGCTAGGAATTTGCGCCCACTTACAGCTTATTAATAAGCTTTTTACAGCCAAGGAGAATTATAAAGTGGTGTTACAACGGACTTGACTTGAAGATACTTGTGTATAGATTCCAATCCAAAATCTCTTCCAAATCCACTCATTTTGTATCCTCCATAAGGGCAATCATTGTCAAAAGCGAAGTAACAATTAATCCAAATAATCCCGGCTCGAATCGATCTTGAAACTGTGTTAGCAATGTCCAAATTCTTTGTCACAATTCCAGCTGCCAATCCATACTTTGTGTTGTTTGCTCTTTTTATTCCCTCTTCTATAGTCCTGCAGAAATTCATCAATTTTTACTTGGTAATTCTAACGATATACTAGGGAGGATTCAAGATTTTGATTTCTGCACTTACTTGAACTTCATTAATGACATCACAGGTCCAAAAATTTCATCTTTAGCGATTAGCATATCCTCCTGAGGTTATTACAATCATAATAAATAATCTTGTTATAACTGTGGAATTGCAAGACATAACTACATTGTTCGAAAATTATACCTTAACATCCGCGAAAATGGTTGGTCGGAGGTAATATCCTTTGTTCCCGAAAGGCTTACCGCCGGCTAACAGGGTAGCTCCTTCTCTTTTTCCATGTTCAATGTAAGACAGAATTTTTTCATATTGCTGTTTGTCAACCTGCGTTTATTTAATAATAAATATTGGCAAATTCATTAACTCGTGTTCCATAAGATTTCCTTTTACAGTAATTAATTACTTACCTGTGGTCCTAATTGAGATTTAGGATCAAAGGGATCTGCAACAACCCAAGCTTCTGCCTTCTCAACCAATTTCTTTACCAGTTCATCATAAATTCCTTCCTGAACATAAACCCGCGAACCCGCCACACAAATTTCTCCCTGCAAACATAAATCAATGGCATTTTCAACATTTGAATCCAAATTCACTCGAAAAGTACAAATCTATCTATGAAAATTCATATACCTTATTGTAAGCAATGCAAAGAAGAGCAAGATCAGCTGCCTTATCAACATCAGCATCATCAAAAATCAAGAGAGGTGATTTGCCTCCTAGTTCAAGGGAAATTTGTTTCAAATTACTTGCTGCAGCAGCTTCCATTACCAGTCGTCCAACTTCTGTAGATCCTGTAAAACTAACCTGGAATAATAATAAAAAAATACCACAAATTAATTCAGTACTTTATGCCAAACAAATAAATAATTTTACTAATAAATTTGAATTTTCAGTAATACTAAACCTGATCAATATCCATATGAGAGGAAACAGCAGCACCAGCAGTTGGTCCAAATCCAGTTACAACATTAATCACTCCATCAGGAATTCCAGCCTAATTAAATCCGTAAATTAAGTAAAAAGAAAACCAAATTAAACCAAAAATTAATTAGAACCTAAATTAAATAAAGAACACAAATGAAGCAATTCAATGAAACTTACAAGCTTAGAGAGATGAGCATAAAAAAGAGCAGAAAGAGGGGTTTGCTCTGCTGGTTTAACAACCATGGTACAACCGGCGGCTAGAGAAGGTGCAACCTTTATAAAGAAAAGAGTGCTCGGAAAATTCCATGGAATTATATGCCCAACAACACCTATAGGTTCAAGCAAAGTATATCCATGGAGTTCTCTAGACATTTTCAATACATCTCCATGGATTTTATCTGCTCCTCCTGCATAATAACGAAGAAGACTTGCTGCGTGTGGAATATCCACAGTTTTACCCCAATTATACAATTTTCCGGCATCAATAGTATCAATAGCAGCTAATTCCTCTGCATTTTCTTCAATTAGGTCAGCGAATTTGTTCATAATTCTCGCTCTTGCCTGTTCAAAATCAACTAATTAGATTCTAAAAAATTATTGAAATTAAGAAAAGTGATTTCTACTTCTATAAATCTGAGTACTTACAGCGCCGGTCATTCGAGGCCACGGACCATTGTCGAAAGCTTCACGAGCTGCTTTTACAGCTAAATCAATGTCTTCTTTATCTCCTTCTGCAACTCTGGTTGTTACTTCTCCGGTCCTTGGGTCTATGGTTTCAAAAGTTTTGCCGGAAACAGAGTCGACGAATTCGCCATTGATAAATAGCTTTGTGAACTTGATAGTCGGAATATTGAACGGAGATTCAGCGGTTGCAGAGTTCTTATCGCCATTAGAAGCTGCCATCTCTCTCTGGTTTGTCTCAGACTTCAGTATCTGTGATTCTTGTTTTATAATACGTACTACGTGGTTTATTTTATTATTTATAAACGGTGGAAAATAATTTATATATTAAAAATAATGATAAGAAAAAGAAATAGTAATTTTAAAAAATATAAAATTATTATATTCTGCGGGAAAAAAATGATGCTTTAACATTTGTTGTTTTAACTTTTCTGTCGGAGTGTTGGCAAAGGCATTGACCAGAGATTAGCCTAAAACAAAATATTTAAATTTAATAAATTATATTAGTGGCCAAAATTGAATAATTGTATTATATTTTACGTAATGAATGAAACATTAATTACTCCAAGCCTATACATATATTTTCTAAACATCAGCTTAAGACAAATATTGACGATAAATCCAAAGATGATTTAGAAAAATAGAGCAATTTATTAAATATATATATATATATATATTTAATAAGGTATATCTTCTTGATCAGCAATGAGCACAGTCCTGTGACTTTTGTGTATTTTATTTCCATTTTAAATACTTTATTTTATATAATTCTGAAACCATGATTGAAAATAACGTATAAGCATTATTTTTTACCAAACACATATTTAATTTACTAAAAAATATATTTTTTTAACGTAGTATATTAATACTACATCTGTTAAAATTTATGGTTTTAATTTTTTATTTATGAGAGATAATATTAAAAAATATATATATTTAATATTAATATATAAAAATTGGTTGGTGTTTTAGGACGGAAGTAATATTATATAATTTATAAGTGAAGATAACATATAGTCTTATGAATTATTAGATTCCAAAGAATAGGAGAGTTGAATAATTAAGTTTAAATAAGCATGATTATTGCCAATTTTACAAATAGAATATTGTAGGTGGCAATTATCATAAATCTATAATCTATAAATATATATATAAAGGAGAACACAATATTGTATCTCCCAATGATCATAAATCTATAATCTATGAATATATATATATATATAGGAGAGCAACAACAATTTTGAAGAAGCTTTCTCAATCCACTATTGCCTTTAGTTTTTTTTTTTTATTTTTTACAAATTTTCTATTTTTTAAATTTAAATTTTCACATAGTTAATTTTTTAATTGTGATTAATTAAACCCTTTTAAAAAAAGTTTAATTAATGAATCTAAATAATATTAATAAAATTAGGAATTTTAATCGGCTGTCGCTACCACTTTTGAGTTATAACACTAACATGCATCGGACCGTTTGATAGTTGACATCAAAACGAATCAAACACCACCAACCGTGTCTCAATTGGTTTTTGAAGAAGCCCTCACTATCCATATTTTTTAACTGTATTTTCGAGATTTTCTAATATCAGATATTCAAAATAAGTACATATTATAAATTATTGCATCGAGAACTTCGATTTGATGTACTCATTTGCCCCGCTTGTAACCGAAAATAAAACTCGAGTTTATTTGGATAATCTCAATTTCGGTCCCTTTAAAAACATACATTTTGGTGCTTATGACAAATTTCTATTTGGTATTTCAACAGATTTATTTTACATAAAGACTAAAATGTCTAATGCTCACAACACAGAAAAAGCTAAAAAATTTAACTTTGAAAACATAGGGACTAATTTGTCTAATTCGCCAAAATAAAAGGACCAAATTATAATTAATCCTAGTAAAAGGTACATATTGAAAAAATTGAATAATTTGTTGAAGATGATTATGGTTGTGCAAAAAATGAGTCATTCAATTTAGACAACATTTGAAATTTTTGGAAACTGAATATATCTCAAATTCACAAAAAAGAATTGAATAAACAAAATCTAATTGAGTAACATGCAGCACTATCATACTTCATTAATGTAAAAAATTACCTATACTTAAAAATATGACATTCATACAACAGAAATCAACAATCCATCCATTTATATTTCTAATTGTCAAAAAAAAAAAAAGCATATTAACATAGAATAATAAACCTATAAAATGTACAAACTGTACTTAAAATCAATAAAATATATTTCAGAGACAAAACATTCAAAATCTATTAACAAAATAAATTTGAGAGACAACTATGAAATTTAAACCAAATAAAAACTTAGAATTTATTTTAAAAAAATACTAAACTAAACAAATATGATAATAATAATAATAATGAATGATTAAGAAGGCAACACTATTAAAAAAAAATCACTGTGACTGAAACAATTAAATATGATGGAAAAAAAAGTGTTATTTAGTGCCATATTAATTAGTTGATGAATATTCGAGATTTGATAAATTTTTTTCTACTTTTAATTTTCTTTATTTTGTTTGGTCTTTTTGTTTTATTCCAAATTTATTTTTAAATTACAAATATCTTAAAAATTTTATTTAAATTTTTATATGTTTAAACAATGTATTTAGATGTTAAATATTTATGTTTTCATGTTTGAAGTTTTATAATGAGTATAAATTTGTCATAGCTTTAAATTATACGGTTTTTTTTTTAAATCTATTTTAATAATTAAATTATTTTAGGCATAAATAAAAATTCATGTAGTAAACAATTGTATCTTGCAATAATAATAATGGAAAGAAAATTATTCTAAAAAAATAGTGGAAAAGAAAATAATTAGAAAGACAAAACTTAATTATTTCTTTAGATTTTCAAATTATATGTTACGCTTCATTGGATGACTTCTTGAATATATATATATATATATATATATATATATATATATATATATATATATATTAAGGCCATAAGTTGGACACACATGTCCATTTATAAGTTTTGAATATAACAAAAAAGGAAATGATTAATAGATAAGGATTTAGTTTTGTGGTTAATATTGAGATTTGCCGAACGAACTATTATTAGATTGGTCGAGTTTTGTGGTTAATATTGAATTATATTGGTTCAGCTCTAACTAACTCTTATATGATTTTTGGTTTGTATTGATCCAGTAGCTTCATGTTTCTCTTTTGTTGTTTTATCCAATTTCATTATAAATATTTTAATTACGTTTAATTAAGTCATAATTATGTTACAGACTTATAATCACAGTTAATTATTTTTAGGACAAAAATGTACAATTTTGCATTATACATGAAAAAAAAAGTTAGAATATAATTAAAAAAGAAAAAGAAAAACACGATGAATATTACAAAATACAAAGGGGAAAAAATAAAAAATTTATATCTTTTCATATATATTAGAAGCTATACAGATTAGAAAACTTAAAAGAAAAAACTTAACATAAGTATCTTTTGATTAATAGAAAATAAATAAGGGATTAAATATTATATTTTTAAAACATAAGAGGATTTATTTATTAATTTTCTAAACTTAGAATGATTAAATTATAATTATTATTTTTTAAAAAAAAAAAGTTAATTTTTTGAAATGTATATCATAAAAATATATTTTATGACATGGCTTTAATTATTATTAAAGACATCAAACAAATAAAAGTATTCATAAAATATAAGAGTATAGATTCAAATCGTTATTGTTAGACAAAAGAAAGCATTTTGTTAGACGAAAGAAAGAAATTGTCTAACCAAACAATTATTGCTTCATTTTATAGCAATAAAACAAAAATTAATTTAATATGATTTCCATCATCTGACTTAGGTGTTAAGAATTAATTAATTTAATATTTTCTTAAAGTCTGCTCAATAATTAATTCCATAAGAAAATTTAACCTATTAAGCAAATAGGCGTTATAATATTATTATTAATCACATACTAATGTCGTATAATATAAACTTTATTTAAAACATTATTACAAAAAGCAGGAGAGAAAATTTAATCAGAAAATACAAATTAAAGTTAGCATAATCTAATCAAAGCCAAGGAGAATTATAAATAGGAGTAACAACAGATTTAACTTGTAAATATTTATGAAGAGCATCTAATCCAAGATCTCTTCCAAACCCACTAGTTTTATACCCTCCATAAGGGCAATCAGCATCAAATGCAAAGTAACAATTTACCCAAATCACACCAGCTTTTATTGATCTTGATACTGTATTTACCACATCCAAATTCTTCGTTACCACCCCAGCTGCCAATCCATATTTTGTGTCGTTTGCCCGTTTGATCCCTTCTTCAATCGTTCTGTACTTATTTCGATATTAATTACATTTAATTAAGAAAAACAAATTTTAATTTGATAGATTCGTATTAATTACATTTAATTAAGAAAAACAAATTTTAATTTGATAGATTCGTAAGGGAAGTATAATTTTGCTTACTTGAATTTCATTACTGACATGACAGGTCCGAAAATTTCATTTTGAGCAATCACCATATTATCCTGAAAGATAATTAAATCAATTAACAAAAAATACTATTAATTAGTAATTAAATTTTAATTAATAATATATACCTTAACATCAGTAAAAATAGTTGGGTAAAGATAATATCCTTTGGTGCCTAAAGGTTTACCACCTGTTAATAAGGTAGCTCCTTCATTTTTGCCTTGTTCTATGAAGGATAAAATTTTATTATACTGCTTCTCATCAACCTGGACATAAATATAATTTTCAATTAATGAAATTAATTTTTTATAAAAATGAAATTAATTGATTAATTATAATGTTCTTACCTGTGGACCGAGTCTAGATTTAGGATCAAAAGGGTCACCAACCACCCAATCTTTTGCTTTTTCCTTCAAAATTTTTAACAGTTCATCATAAATTCCTTCTTGAACATAAACTCTTGAACTTGCCACACAAACCTCTCCCTGAAATTTCAAAAAAATAAATTAATTTGAGGAAAAATCAATAATAAAGCAATAAAAATCGATTACCTTGTTATATAGGATACCAAGAAGAGCAAGCTCAGCTGCAGTATTAGCATCAGCATCATCAAATATAAGCATAGGAGATTTTCCTCCTAATTCAAGTGAAACCTGCTTTAAATTGCTTAAAGCTGCTGCTTGCATTACTTTCCTTCCCACTTCAGTTGATCCTGTAAAACTTACCTGAAAATACCTTTTTCCGATATCATATTTGCATATTTCGCAGCTAAATGTAGCCATTTTGGTAGCTTAGTTTGGGCTGTACCTTATCAATTTCCATATGAGAAGCAATAGCAGCACCGGCAGTTGATCCAAATCCAGTTATTACATTAATCACTCCATTAGGAATTCCAGCCTAACAAAAAATAAATAAATAAAATCACGGCTCGCTAATTAATTAACTTGGTTTTTATAATATTTTCTCTTTGCTAGCTCACCTGCTTAGCTAAATGAGCATAAAAAAGAGCCGAAAGCGGGGTTTGCTCCGCTGGCTTAACAATCATTGTGCAGCCGGCGGCTAATGCGGGTGCGACCTTCGTGAAGAACATAGTGGTAGGGAAGTTCCATGGAATTATATGTCCAACTACACCAACTGGTTCATGAAGGGTATAACCTTGAAGCTCACGTGACATTTTGAGAACTTGGCCATGAATTTTATCTGCTGCACCTGCATAATATCTTAATAGATTTGCTGCACCAGGTATGTCAATCGTCTTCCCCGAGATGAATAATTTTCCTGCATCCATTGTGTCTAATGCAGCCAATTCTTCTATATTTTCCTCGATTATGTCGGCGAATTTCGTCATAATCCTTCCTCTTGCCTACTCAAAATTAAGATTATTAATCAATAATTGCCTTTTTATTAAGCTTTTTTTTTTTTAACTTAAAAAGTCAGTAATTTATTCCATGAAATTTAGGAAGAGAGCATACGAGGCCAGACATGCGAGGCCAAGGGCCAAAATCAAATGCCTGGCGAGCAGCTTTTACAGCTAAATCTACATCTTCTTTTTCTCCTCCTGCAATTATTGCTGTCACTTCTCCTGTTCTTGGATCCCTCGTTTCAAACGTCTTTCCTGCAAACAGCATAATTAGCCAAAATAAATAAGGAAAGATAATTAATGAAAAGAAAACCTGAAATGGAGTCGACGAATTCGCCATTGATGAACAGTTTAGTAAACTTAATAGAAGGTATTTTGATGAAAGAATCAGAGATTCCATTCCTTTGAATTTCCATCTTTAATCAGATTTGGATTATTATGGGTTTGATTTGTAGAGTATTATTTATAGAATGTGGAGAGATGCACTGGTTTTTTCTTATTCCCTACGGCCGGTTTTAGAGTAGCTCTCGAGTTGTTTTTTTAATGTTCCACGCATTTTGTTGTTTGCACATGTATACCATATTTTCTGCTCACATGATGTTTATTTTTTTTTTTCATTTTTCTAATATAAAAGTTTTATGGATATATTAATGAATTACATATGAAAATTTAAATATTCTCATAAAAAATAATTAAACCATCAATACATTTGTTAGAATATATTATTTTAGTCTTCTAGTTTTGAAAATATATTATTTTATCTTTAATTTTACTAGACTTCGTTGAAATAATACCTTATTTTTAATTAATTTTTAGCTAATTACTTAATTAACCTAATTAAATCTATATGTTATTGTTTATTCTAAATAATACCCTTTTAAATATATATATTTTTTGCTGTATACTATTATTTTTCTGAAAATTAAAAATATCTTAATGTATTAATTATTTATATTTTAAAAGTTATATTTAATTGTTTGAAAATACTAATTTGATTTTAAATTATTTTATATATATTTACTTATCTTTTAAAAATATTTGATTGGTTGAAAATTATTTTCGGTATATTGATTATTTTCATGTGATGATATTTAATTATTATTAAGAATACTCTCAGTCAAAAATGAATTTTTTATATATCAAGGTTCATATTACTGGTATTGCATTTTATTATAATAATTATTATTATATAATTAAAACTTTTCATAAATACAATTGTTGCATATGATTAATAGTAATATCTAATAAAATTTAAGTTTTTTTTATTAATGTGTTTGGAAATTAATTTGTAATAATTGTATAAGAATTGTTAAATGTAATAAAATAAAAATAGCAACGAATAAATTGACATTATATAATATTAGAATTGTTTTAAAAAAAAAACAATATATTTTATGATTTAATAGCATGCACACATTTTCTTTAGCCCAAAATTAAATGTTAACAGATCAGAAGCAAAAGCAGGAAGAAAACAAGATCACAGAACGGCCCTTTTCTTATTTCGTCTAGAACTAGAACCATAAGTTTAGATAAAGCTCTGCTACTGTGCCATGTTGTGGAACCATACAGAACTGCAGGAAGGACAAAAAGAAAAGGGAAAAGTGGACTCTTTGATCATTTGAACATCAAAAAACATGAAAATTTTGAAAGGAACGGGAAAACCAGACCCACATCCAGATACAGACTATTCCTAACAAATGGCTCCAAAATGTCAAGGGACCTAAAAAAGACTGAATACTGAACGGTACTTGCTCAGTCGCTCTCCATTATTGTGTGTATGACGAAGGCTGACAAGCTGGTGGGACAGCGGTACTGTAATCATAAGCTCCATAATTGACTTGCCCCGGATATGAACCACTTGCACGGAAAGAAGTTGCACCTGTATTATCCACAGGAACTGGATAGTGTTGTTGAGAAATTGCAGCAGGGCTTTGAGTATGGGAAGCAGCATAAGATGGTGCATAAGGGGTAGTTGAGTGGGCATCGTAGACAGTCTGGGTAGGGTAGTTATATGGTACAGAATATCTTGTAACTGG
Source organism: Croton setiger (assembly GCA_948099555.1). NCBI lineage: Eukaryota > Viridiplantae > Streptophyta > Magnoliopsida > Malpighiales > Euphorbiaceae > Croton > Croton setiger. Next base: position 33,044 of record CANUEY010613990.1, read on the forward strand.
ACTATGCTGTGGTGGCGGAGGAGCTGGGTTCCTGCGGCTGAAAGGTGGGTACGCATTTGAAAATTTAGCTGCTTTGGCTGGACGAAAAGAAGGTGGCCTATGGCCTTTGCTGGTGCTTGCACCTCGTTTATTGTGAGACTTGGCACCAGCTGCTGCTCCTGAGCCCTTTTTCCTCTCTGCCTTGGTTTTCTCCAGACGGGTAACTCGCTTCCTGAAGTTATCCAGGGGAATTTTGGATTCAAGCTTGTGATCTTCAACACACTTGATGACAGCTTTAATAGAATTCAGCTCCACAGCATTTGCCGCCTCCTGAAAAATTAAACATATGTATGAACATAGCAAACAATAAGTTTAGGAGAAGAAAAATAGGCAATAAATACAGGTACGAGACACACTGTTGCAGCTGCACTGTAATTGCCGTTCTTCAAGATAGCGGATGTCTGCTTCTTCGAGTTCTTAATGTGAGACTGCAGCAGAGAGACGGGAGGAAATTTTTCAGTAAAACCTGATTCAGAGGCAAAATATGCAGCTTCTATCTCCTTCCCATTTTTCACCAGATCGCCTATTATCCCTGTCAAAAATAGTTTGGGCCAAAATTAAGCATTATATTTTACACCAAATGCTTATAAAAACAACCCATCACAGTGCTGTGGCCACACCTATCGAAAATGTGATTTTCTAACAACTAACAAATACTTCAATCCTCATTCTACTAGGGTTATTATCCTATAATATTCAGCTGTTTTACATAATCAGTAAGTAGGTATTAAGAAAGGCACAATATTTTCCTTTTTTTTCATGCCATAAAATGAAAATTATTGTCCTCTAATGTTCAACTGGTTCTAAATTTACAGAAAACAAATCAAGGATGGTGCTATACTAGGATTAAAAAACAATGCTTTGTTAATCCATGGAGGCTGAACTTTGTTCTAGAATATCAAGTCAGACAGCAGCACAGATACTCCACTCCATCCAATCCTCCAACCAAAGAAAACTAAAAAAGTTCCCAAACGGAGAAAAAGAAATTCGAGTTCTATATTTTCCAGCCAAACACCGTCACCATGCTTATTAGAAATTTAGTGACATTAATCGAGAAAGGAACAAAAACCAATGTATCTAGAAATTCCCTTCCGACGAACAATAACTCAGCAGGCAATCAAGTTAGTCCACATGCAGAGACAATATGCAGAATTCATAATGGAGTCCGCTAAATGAAATTGTTCAGCATAACATCTTAGGAATCTGAAGAACTTCTAAGAATTTTTCAACGACAATATGTTCAATTTTCCAAGCTATATATTGAGGCAATGTAGACTGTTCTGAGAAATGCTAGAGCTTAACACCCTCAAGTAGTAAGATAGTAAGTAGTTCACAAAGACAGCTAAACTTTACATAATCAGATTGTAAGAGGATAAGCAGCATATTTTCATTTTCTCATAATGAAAATTTTAAAGATTAGAATTTTAATATTAGTTAATCTTCAAAAGTAGATTAAATCTCCAGGAACAGAAAAGCATCAACAACCAAAGAACAGTTCTTTTCACAAATACCTTCCAATTTTTTTTCCCCAAAATCAATAGCCACCGCAAGTTTAGCCATATCTCTCCTTGCTGCATTTTCGACCACAAGCTTTCTCAAGAACTCCTCATCAAACCTAGACTTCAACCCAAATCCCACCACCATCTGCAAGAACATAACTGCTTCTGCTGGCCCCACGACTCCACCACCGCCGTCTTCCCCATCAACTTGCTCCTCCTTCCATTTATTCAAAATACTAGCTGCCCTCTCCACCACAGCCCGAGAAAACTCCGGTGGTTTCTGCTTCCCGCCAAAGTTACTGCCTTCCGGGAAAAGCACCTGCACTAGCATTCCACAAGCCCACCGTTTATCAGTAACTCCGACCTTCCCAATTTTATTACCGACAAACTCATCCACCGTATCCAAAATCAACATTGCCGGGTCCACCGCCTCGGCTAGTGCAGGTGATATCTCCGCCCGTAGCGATACCGATTCCTTCCTTTTAGAAATTACGAACTTTAATAACCCAGAAGAATCCATTCTTCGACAAAGCGACCTTAACAAATCCGACAAGTTATCAAATTTGGGAGGCTTTTCGAACTCCGCCAAGGCATTCTCCTTTTGCTCTTCGACTTTAGCAGCAGCAGCAGACTCACGTTCAGGAATTGAGGTTTCCCTCTGAGATAGGGATTCGAGGGTTTGCTGGGAAATAGAACTCAAAGATTCAAACTTGGAATCTAGGGATTGGGATTTCTGAGATAGAGAATCTTGCAAGGTAGTGAAGTGAGAGGTTAGAGCTGTAAATAATTGAGTACATGAGGTTAGAATAGCCTTGCGTGCTTCAAGGTCTTCGACAAATTTCCGGGTTCTGTCTGTGTTGATCGCTAGTTCCATCGCCATTGATGAATTAGAAGGTGGTGAAACCTTCTTGCTTTACGAAAGATTCAATTATTGGGAGGAAAACTAAAATCTGCTTGGGAATCGGAGGTAAAATGAGAAATATATGAATTTTATAGTTTTGAAAGAAATCGAATGTCGGTCTGCCTGTACTGAAAAATGGCGATGAAGAAGAAGATTATTAGCACATTAAACGGTGTCGGATTATGATGATTAGTATTTAGTATATTTCTGACACGACGGTACGACAAACGACATAACACAAACAGACAATCGACAAGCCGTCTAAGGGAAGTAAAAGTGCTGACTGCATTATCCAGAACAGGCAAAGCCAATCACTATCACTTGTACAGTCGAATCAATTTCTAACAAGAAAAAAAAAAGGAAAGAAAAGAAAAGAAAATCTAGCAGTGAAGGAATAATTATTTATCTCTTAATCAATCAGCAGTAAGGAAGAAGATGAATGTGAAGGCAAAATAGTATCATATACTAATCTCTCATTTTAATTACAACTCTCAAATATACATGTATCGTATTCATATACACAATCAAAATATAAATCAAGAAAAAAATATTGATCGAACCGCTAATCAAACCAGGCTTTTACCCTAAAAATTCCGGGAAGCTTTACAAAACCGGACGGAGAAAGAACGAGAGAGATTTTCCGGCTCATCTTTACCGGAACCTTGATCAAAGTTCTGCTGGTAACTATATTCATCATAATAAGACATTTGTTGCTGATGCAAAGAACTTGAAGAACACCGAAACAATTTCCTATTTTCTTTCTTTAATTTGAACCAAGCAGTTTTCCATCTCTGCTTGATCGAACCAACTAACAATTGTGAGCTTGGCGAACCGATTTCTTCGTAGTACTGACCAAACCGGACTCTTCTGCTGCCGGAATTGCACCAATCTCCGATTCCCATTATATAAAATGAATACAGTTTTGCGAAGAAGAAGCTCTGTTTGGGTAAATAATGTAAAGGGGCATGTGTATTTATATTAGTCCAAAAAAAATAGTTGACTGAGCTTCATGGTCTAATTTGGTTAGCTTAAAGAGCTAACTTTTTCAACGCAATAAGAAAGGCTTAAAATAAGCTCCATGGTGTGTTGAAAATTGAGTGACTTAACAGCCTGAGAGGGACTGGTTTTATTTTAATTACAAAATTTGATACTTCATGACTACTTGTGATGCACACGCGTAGAACTTGTAACTGACCTTTGATTTTAGTTTAAGGCTTCATAAACGATAATAATAACATAAATTATACTTATAATTATCTAAGTTCTATTTTAAAAAATAGTTTTTTTAATTCCAATAATCAGAAATTTATGAAATCTAATTGAATTTCATATTTTAAAATAAACAGCTGAATAGCTTTGTAAACTTATTGTATACTTGCTGTAAAATTGTAGCAAAAAGGGGATAAAGAGGAGTAACAGAAATATGTGATATACCCGGTGTAAACCATTTTTAAACTCGTAGCGAAAATTAATCTTTTTGAATATTAATTCCAATACATTTTTTTTGGGATTATTTTGATGGTTTTGTTCCTTTTTTGGACATTGTTTTTATTTTGGCGACTGTTCTTGTCCCTTTTAATAATTAAGGAGTTGATTAAAACTACTTACTACTAGTATATCCAGAGATTTCATCATGCCCATTTATTTATTATAAATATTTCCGGACGACAATGGCTATCCACTATATTAAATAGTCAGTTAACTATGATTAATTTTTAAACTAAATCTTATAATATATATATATATATAAAAAAAGTGGTCCAACATTAAATAGGCAGTTTTCAGTTAAATTTTAGAACTAAAATTTAAACAAAACGTTTCGGTACGAACAGGTCAACGTATAGCTGAAGAAGGAAACATCTCCCTCCCATATTTAATTAATATATAAATACAGAAACTGTTAATACTAAATATTGCTGGATCTTTTCTTTAATTTAAGGTTATTGTTGAAAATCCAAAACAAATCCAGTTAATAAATCCCTTGATTTAGATTATGTTTCCAAACCTGTAATGTACCCTTTTTGGTATTTCAAATTTTCTATAATAATGCATTATAATCTTTGATTAAGGCTCTAATCAAGCTTTCATTTCTTTGTTTGCTCTCTGATTCTTCTCTCAGGTACCTGCTGAAATAAAAACCCAATTGATCAAATTACATTTTTTTAGTTTTTTTTTTTATATAATTTTATTTTCATACATGATTATTTATTTTCTTGCAGGAAATATCATGTCAAAATCTCAGCAAAATCTGTTATTCCTCTTCTTATTAGCAACATCTGCTGTTTTCATCCCTCAATCCTACGGAGATGTTGGCACTGCTGCTCACTACAGTCCTCCATATTTACGTAAGTGCCATTAATATACGGAAAAAAGACAAGAAAATACTTATTTTTAGACCAAATCTATAATAATGTTTTAAAATTATGTGTAGCAACGGCTTGTTACAGAAATGACCCAGGTCAGTTCCCGTCGAACAACTTGTTCGCAGCAGCCGGCGAGGGTATATGGGATAATGGGGCAGCCTGTGGAAGAGAATACTTGGTAAGGTGCATTAGTGCAACAAATCCTAAAGCTTGTAATAGAAAAAACACCATCCGGGTCAAGATTTTGGATCGAGCTCAAACTTCTGTGTCTAGACCTTCGGATAATAGTGCAACTATTATCCTGTCCGATACTGCATTTGGCCAGATTACTGCTGTTTCTATTTCTAAAGTTAACGTCGAATTTCAGCAGTAAGTTTCGAAAATTGGATTCTATAACCATGAAAAAATTAAACTGAAACTTGACATTTTTAATTTTCTTTTGAACCCTTGCAGAGTTTGATGAAAAGCCAACTTCAAGGCTTATAAGCTTCCAATGCGTTGTTGACTAAAGAAATAAGCTTGTTGTTGTTGTTGTTGTTACTGTTAAGCTTCTTTTTTTTAAGAATAATAATAAAAAATACTACCAGTAGCATTCTATTTACCATGTTACTTAATTAGTGGTTCAAATAATAAACGTAATCTCTAATTATGACAGAAACACACCTAAATTCTGTATATTTTGTTGGCTTTATTTATTTATTTATTTGATTAATCCAAAATCAAGGGGAAATTATGTCAATCTAACTGATAAATAATTATTAGATGAGATGTGCATATATTAGATTAGACTAAAAAAAATGTCATTATAAACGTGAATTTCATGTACATATAACAGTGTTCTTTAACAACTCATCTTATTGACCAACACGACAAGACCTAAAGGATATGTTTGTCATTTTGTCAGTATCAGTACCTGGAATATATGCAAAAATTTATTATAAACATACCTTAAAACATATTGTGATTAACTTCCTTCTTTTCTTTAGTTACATCCGAACCACATTCCATCTGTCCGATGATTGTGGCCCATCCGGTCATCTATCCGATGATTGTGGCCCATCCGGTCAAATGTGTCTCAACTATGAACGACAACTTTATGCCATGGCCATGTCGGAACTAATCCTCAGCTTATAGTTGACTAAGCATTTGGCCATCCACACTACCTTCCCCCCTCCCTCCCATGTACTACCAAGAATATATATGTACATATATGGTCTAGATAGACAGCACATAGCTGTTTCCACACAGCTTCAGAGAGGAAAAATATGCCCTCACATCACATCCAGTAGACCCACATGGACAGAGATGGATTAAATCTATTTCACGTGAGAAAATATGAATTTCCACCTCTGCAAACCATATCTACTGATTTCTATGAAAAGGAGAAATATCTATGTTAAATCAAAACCAGAACATCTATGTGAGGCTCAAAAGATTTTCTGACATAACAAAAAAAAAAGGGAAGAAAATGTTACAACATTAACTTTCCGATGAGATTACAGCGGCAGCATTAAAATGGGGCAACAATAACCCTATTCTTGCTCCCACTTGAATATTTTGTTTGCCCCTTTTCACAGCTTTTTTCGGACATTTTTCAACTGTGAGAGAGGCTCTGTTTTTCGGTCTATGAAACCTCAAAGGCTATACCAACCAATAAGAAAAAAAAAAAAAAAAAAGATAAGTTGTTCAGTCGCTGTACAAATTATCTTCTTTTGAACACAGCTATAATGAGCCATGAAATATATAAAAAGGTGATGCTGGCCCATCACAAGCCTCCCAATAATGGGGGAAGGTAGTAACCTCCTCGTAATGCAAAGTGACTTCTCCATGCATCATATTATACTGGAACTCTCCAACAAGCCAGGCCATGGATTTCTCATGCAAACCATCAAAACCTAAATAGTTATGGAAAATTAATAACATAAGCCAAAATCTTAATTACTCATCAGTATGCTGTTTATGATGCGATGCATTGCAGCCGTGTGAAAGAACATCAGAACAGAGATTCTTACCTTCTTCTTAATTGCATGCAAATGTTCTTTCTTCCTCTAGACCTTCAAGATACTGTTCTACCATAGCAGATTGATGCAATATACAGATTCTTCGACCATTTATCCTGCATAACAAGGATTTCCTAGCATTAAGGTTACAGGTTCTTTTCTTTTTTCTTTAACTCATTCAGTAACACCAAAGGTGTGAGATACAACACATGATTAAGCATAAAAGAACCAAAGGGAAAAAAAGGATACAAATTTTGTATACCTTAACATGGGTACTAGGAAATGCAGACGTCCGTAAGGTTTCTTGAGCCACATCTGAAGATTTTCTCTTAGGAGAACTAAGAATGAATGCAGCTTGATCAGCCGTTGCAGCAGTTGCAGTTATCCGATATCCGTTCTCCCACCTTCTATGGATCCCCTCACTGGGATAAAGGAAATCCAGTTCAACAACCTGGCAAATTTTGAGAAAAAAGAAGGTTAATTGCTTCAATGGAGATACTTTCCAATTGAAATTAAGCAACTGGAAAGAGACCAACCTGACTAGGAAAACCAGCATTCCTAGACATTACAATGCCCCATTTACTTCCTGCAGTGGTCATTGCAGTAACAGAGAAACCCTCTTTCCACTTTTTATTGATCCATTTGAAAGGAAATACATCACTGACTTTGTAGGATTGCTGAGTATAAGGTGTTCCTTCAATAACAAGGGCAGAACCAATATTAAACAGTCATTGAACTTCTCAAAATATAATTTCTGAACAAAAATAATGCAGGAGCTTCCAATTTTCAAAAAAAGAAAAAAAATTCACATGTACTTCTCTGTCCATTTAGCTTACATTCATGGACACACTTGTAAAGTTGTAAATATGGAAAACTAAAGCATAATTTTTTCAGGAAAAATTTCTGTCAAAACCCCCTAGAAACACTGTAAGATGGAGCCACTAAAACCCAGAAGAAGAGATTTGAAGTTATGTCACTAATCAAGTTTAGACATCCAAGAATCATGCTCTACCATATCAGTAAAACTCAACAGAGGGTAAATTCATTTCCTCAGGTCAAATCAAGACAAGGTTAAATGAAATATATCAAGTCACTTACCTTTTGACATAACTACCAAGGCACTACCGTTGGCTGTTCCAGCAACTGATGTGATATAGTAATTCTTGTCCCATTGTTCCATTATCCACTCCTGATCAAATAATGAGAAGGATGCCAAGAAAATGCATGACTAAGGTGATGGGTTAAAAAAGGGGGAAGAAAAAAAATAATAATATTAAACAAAACTACCTTGTGCAAGAACACAGGAGATAACTCATGAACTTGGGATGTAAACCCTGTTCCTGCATCCATAATAATGGCCCACAAATTCGCCGATGAGGCCACACAGCTTATGAATAAACCATCTTCCCTGCCTTTCTCCACATGCTGATCTATCCTTGAATCCATAACATTATAGTGATACCTGCAAAAGAGATTGCCAATTACAATGACGAGAACAAGGTTGTAACACTAACAAGTTCACTAATTTGAATTTCACAGAAAATGGCTAAATCTAGGTTGTCAACCAACAACAACTGAATTTGATCTAAGCATGGATGTTTATATATAACAATCTTAAATACTTGGTGTAAAAGTCATCAGGAAAAAACAATTTGGTGCAACCAAATGAGCATGGGCTAAGCTTTCGATTACAAGTGTTCTAACAAAACGATTAAGTAGAGATCCAAACAATGAAAAAAAATAAAACAGGCTGCAAATTCTCCACAAAGTAACCAAGAACCAAGGCACCATAAACATTATGTTGGTTTTTTTACTTCTATTTTTAAGCAGAGATCCACAAATGAAAAAAGGAAAGAGGTACGAACAGAGTCTCAGAGCACACACAAATCTTAGAAAAAGATACTTCCATCTTGATTTTCACAGAAAGAGATGAAGTTGAGTTCAATTCTGCAACACATATTGTCTTAAAGTTGTACTACTTGCCTCTGTTTCATTGATGGTCTAAAATTGTATACTGAGATCCACTGCGTAGCTGGAGTACCAAGCCGTATTTTCTTCTTATGTTGCGCACCATCATCCAACTCAACAAGTGACCTTGCCCTTTTTTGACCCACCTATATAACCCACAAATGATATTCAATGACATTTTTAAAACAGCGATGAGCATTATAAATAAATGAGCCAATTTAAACAATGTAACAACCTTAATAGCTCCATCAGTTAGAATTGGCCGTAACACAATATTGGAGCCGATGCTGTTATCAAAAAGGGAAATAAGCTTCGAGTAATTGGGTTCTTCATCAAATCTCATGTTAGTCACCATCTCGTGAAATTGTTGAAAGGGAGGAGGACATAAGAAACAAAGCATTTCAGGAGAAGTTGCCATCTTCTTCTTACAAACTAGGAATCCTTTGTTTTCTCCCTGCGTCTCATGGGAATAAAATAACGAAGCATACAATGAAATACAAGAAAAACAAACGGGACAAGTTGCATTGGAAAGTTGATCACAGTGCACAACTTACAACGTATCCTTGCCAAGGAAGCTTCCCCTTGAGGAGAAATATGAGTGTATAAGCTAAGGACTCAAGGTCATCCCTTCGGCTCCCTGTCCTACCCAGATGAGCATGTACACTAGCATAACGTACAGTTCCCCTGCCAAAACATTAAACATACTCATCAGGTCCAGAGTGCCATAAATAAAAAAATCCAAGATATCAACCGAAGCAAACTGGTTGCTTGTTGCAAGATACAAAAATACACATGCCAGGAAATCAGGCTAATATTATTAAGGAATAACAATGGATATCCAAAACAGGACTATGATTAATTATATCTATCAGCCAAATCCAAAAGCACAAACAGAAAAATATCCACCTGAAAACATCAGGCTTTTGGTCATAATCAACATGACGACCAGAGGTTGCATCCCGCCATCTTGAAGCTGAAATAGACAATAGACCATATTTTCTACCATTAACTATGACATAAAAATATAAAACTATCTCCAGATGCCTACAACTGAGTGCTGTTTAAGTAGATGGGCGAAAAAAATACATACCCAAACCAAGATCAATTAAATAAAGCTTCTTCCCATTGGGAGTTCCTGGCTGGCCAAGCAAAAAGTTCTCCGGCTTTACATCCCCATGAACAAAACTGAAAGGAAAATCGAAAATTGTAACAACTACAAAAAAGAGAATTAAGAGGATACAAACACAGAATAATTTTACACACCCTCTTAGATGAAGCTGTTCTAGAATCGATATTGCTTCTACAGCTATACAAGCTACCATCTGTTCAGACAACCTGCAGCAAACCAAGAGTTTAAACAGTAACATCAACATTTAGAATAAAATATTGAAACTAAGAAGTGATTTCTTTTGTGTGTGTGTGTCTATATATATATTACAATTCAAATAATTAAGCTTCATACGTCTGATTACTAGAGTTCCAAACATCCCAAAGGCTTGGTCCCAACATATCCATGACCTAAGTTCAAAAAATCCAAACAGTAAGATGATAAGATCAAGAATAATCAAACAATTAGGAGATCAAAGAAAAAGGCATTCAGATAGACATTGTACAAGAATATCAAACAGGAACTTACTAGGACATAGTAGTCTCCTTGTTGACCTTTATGATGAACCAATGGAATCCCATAACAACCGTTCACGGTGCTTTTGAAAAACAATTTAAACAAAGACTGGTTAGGTCATAGAATTTGGATTTCAACATAGCAGTCAGAATAAAATCATGTGTACCTATACACTTGCCACTCATATGGAGGGCCATAACTGCAACCTTTGCTATTTCGGTGCTCAAATTTCAAAGCAACCTACACAAAGGACCAGGAAATAGTCGTTGGTGATAAAACAAATCCCCCAGGGATATTTCGCACGAGAGAGCAAGAGAGGGAGAGATTTTCCAGAACTGTACAAATAGTTATAAAACCGTGACAAACCTCAAGAGCATCTGGGCCAGTACGGCCTGCACCACCGGACAACCTTCTCCCGACATAAACTTGACCGAACCCTCCTTTTCCCAGCTTCCTCTCCAACTTGTACATAGGGGAGTTGCCTAGTTGTACCTGATAAGGAGATAAATAATAGAACAAGATATGTAAATATTGCCTACAATAAATGAATGCGATGGAAATATTTTCTGAACATTTACAATTATTATCATTATGCAATGCACCATGTGATAAGAGAATATACATTTAATGCATATTACCATTTGACGCAATCAAAAAACCAGTGCACAATACCATTACCATATTTAAATGCATAATATCTCCAGTCTTATTTCTTTCAAAATGACAATTGTTGCGTTGAAAGTATGTACGCGTATATTTAGAGATTTGCAATTAAAGCTGAAGTGAAAAATAACCGCATGCTTAATTATTTGAAAGTTAGAACTTTAGAAACCAATCAGAAACAATGATATACCTTCCAAATAAAAAGCAAATGCAATTATTGTTTGCTTTATTTAGCAAGAATTAGCAGATATATATCTAGCAACATTATAAAAATGCAGATATAAAAACATCTCAATCAAGAATAAAGAACAATTGCAAAAGCATTCTAATTACAAGCTTAAATCATACAACATAAATTGAATAATAAAAAGCCCTACCCTCTCTGGAAGCGGACTTGTGCTGCCTTCTTCCTCGCCAACAGGCAATTTTTCTGCACTTCTCTCAACTGCTGGTCTTGCTGCCAAGTCTAAAATGGCACGACCACGGCCACGTGCACCAACACCTAAGATCTTCGGATTTTCATCTTGATTCATTGCTCTAGCGCCTCTGCCCCGACCAGCTGGCAGAAGAGTTAAATAAACACCACTTCAGCCAGATAACAGAGGTCATTCATCGTAAGGGTGAAAGTGTGGAAACGTTACCTCTTCCAGCACCGCGCCGAGTAGTTGGTACTAAACCAGTAGGGTTCTGGTTTTGTTTGACCCTCTGCGATCGCCGAACTCCAACTTGCAAATCTGGCATTCTTCTCCCATGCAAGAGTTGACTTATTTTAATCTAACAGGCCTACAAATAAAAATAACCATCCCATAAAAAATATACAAATATAACAACTGAACGAGGACAAATGATAAATTAATTATGAAATGGAATGGCAGCATCACATGGTAGAATTATGTTCAAGCATGTATAAAAGTCCTACTTGCAGTTTTCTTTCTTCTTCTAGCTTTTTTCTTACATGTAAAGAATTTTAGTTATAACATGAAATAGGCAGCTTCTCTTAGTTAAAGAAAAAGACAAGAACTTAAAAAAGGAAACCATAATTGAGAAATAATGAATAAAGGAGCCCGACAACAGCATTTAAATCAACAATGAACGACATGCAACGGCATTGAAATCAAGAAATAAACAACAAGCAGCAGCATTGAAATCAAGAATAAATGACAAGCAACAACATCGAAATCGATAATAAACGACAAGGAAAGCATGAAATCGACAATAAACGACAAGAATAGTATTTAAATTTCAAATAAACGACAAAGGGAACAATCTAATCTGGAAGCCAAACAAGATCTTTTTGAAGAAGGAATCACTTTCTTATCACATCAAATAAAATACAGTTTCTCAAACTAAATCTTCATTTGTTAAACACCATGTGGCATGAATTTCAAAATACATACTGAATAAAGCTCCATCAGTGCACAAAATTCAGTATCCCTTCAGCTGAAACATGTAAAAGGACCTATTTTTAAGTGTTTTAGAACATCAAATTAGCCAAAAAATAACATAATAAACATACATACCCACGAAAAGAACATCCCCTTCATTTCAACTATAGTTTTCAGATTGCACCTTAAACTCTCTAATTCTATGCATCATACATCAGAAAAGGCAAACTGATTCACAAGAACCACATTGAAACTAGCAACCCGATCATATCAAATCTATGGAACATCCTAATTCAACCAATTTACAGATTACATTCCATCAAAACCAGAAGTATCACCATCACCAGCATCACCCACAGTTATCTTAAGCTGTACGAACATCACCAATCAACAAAACAAAGCAGAAAGATAAAACACAAGACCTGTTTTCATGTCAACACCAAATCAGAAATCATCACATCCAAAAATCACAATCAAAGCCCAAACTCAACAACTTTTGAACATAAAATCACCTGTACCCAACACTCAAAAACTGATACAAAAATGAAATTACCAAATATAAGATCATCAAGAAGGCCATGCAAATTTATCAAACACGATCATACAAAAGACATTTGAAAGATCAATACCCACATACAGATTCACCCTTATCAATGCACCATCAGAACAAAAACCAACAAAACGGGCATCATCTTCAGCAGATTAGAATTCGTTTTAAACTTTTCTACTAGGCTTAATAAGAACCCACTAAGCCAAAAAACAAGAAGATAACATTAAAGCACATACCTTTAAAAGATGAAATCGAAATTTGAAACGATTATCATCTAAGTAAAAGAAAACACAAATAATAAAATAAAATAAAAATTGGGTGAATGAAAAATGAGCTAATAACCGATTTTGATCGTCTTTAAAGAATGGAGGCTACAGAAAGAATCGATGGTGGTGGGTGACTTCTCGGTGTATGTAATATGTGTGTGTGGGGAAGAGACGGTGCACGGGCACCTAAGAATGCACGTTAGAGTACTGAAACACGTGGCCTAATTTAAGTGGAGGAAATATTTCTTACTGTGAACATCAGTACTACCGAATTGCAACCCCGAATTAATGAGTAAAATATAAAAATCAGTAGAAGCCGTTACCTAGGCTTTCTTTCGTCACTTACAAATACGGACATGGGTTGTTTGTTACGCTGCTTGTCTTTAACCGTCACAAGATCTAAATGATATGTATGGACTACGGGCCTGGGTTGGGCCTGGGCACGATCCATGCATGCTCAGGAAAATGTCAGGGCCAGGTGGCTAGGCCTGTCAGAAACGTTTGTAGTCATTTAAATGGAAAAGGAAAAATATCCAATTTGGCTCTGGAATTTGTACCTGATGTTCAATTTGTCTACTTTTCAAAATTTTTACCAAACTGCACCCTAAACTTTGACAAATTAATCAATTAAATCATAAGTAGACTAAATTAAATATGTAGATTATTATTGTATTTACATAAGCGCTTGATTGATTTAAATATAATTTTTATATTTATAATTTTTATCAATTCAATTTTAGAAGTGTAAATTAGATTATTAATTATATTTTTAAATTTTCATGCTCAATAACCATATATATAATCTTAAATATTATAATTTTAAATAATATTTTGATTTTTATTAATTTGTAAATAAATATAATAAATGATACTATTTAACACCAAAAATAATTAAATTGATTATTTTGTTCAAAATATAAGGAGCAAATTTAAAAAAATGAAAATTAAACAAATTAAACATCACGTAATGGGGCAAAATTGAACAATTAGCCCAATAAATATTAATGACTTTTTGTTGTCTTTGCATAAAACAACTTAACCATCATCATTATCTTTACTATTTATATATATAAAAAAATATCACTAATATATATATTTTTGTTAGTTTGTAAACTTTTTTAGAAAATAAAATTTTTCATTTGTATATAATTTGACATTTGATTTAACCTATTACATAAACTTAACACATCTTTAATCTATTTTATTTAGTGTCAAATTGAGACCTATGTTTAACTTTTAAATTTTTTTTAGTGATAGTTTACAATGTTGTCAAATTTTTCAAGATGAAAATTGCATTCAACTAACTTTTGAGGTGACTTTTTAATTGTTTTAGTACGTTTTATAAGTTAATTCCTTAAAATTTTAGCTTTAAATTTTTTATAAAAACTACCGTAAACAATTAGTTGTTGTTTAAATAGTATTGAACATTGTTCTTTTTAGGGTTGTAAACGAGTCGAGCCGTTTGCGAGCGGCTCAGTGTTCGTTCGATAAAAGTTCGACTCGAGACTCGGATCGATAATAAACGAGCCGAGCTTGAGCCGAAAATTTAGGCTCGTTTAGTAAACGAGCCGAGCTCGAGCAGAGCAGTTAGGCTCGCGAGCCGGCTCGTGAATAGCTCGTCTAGAAAAGCTCGCAAGTAGCTCGTTTAATCGGCTCGCGAGCTGCTCGTTAAATAAGCTCACGAGTCTATCAAAATGACGTAATTTTAGTACCAAACTAAAAAATATGCTTCAGCCAAACCACCCGCCTCCCCACTTCATTTTTTATTATTTCATTTCTCTTTCACTGAAACTGCTATTTTCATTTTCTTACTAAAACGGTATTAAAAATGAATTTTCTTGATTTTTGACTAACTCTTAATAAGTTCAACCACGAGTTAGAACTTATTTGTGAGCTAAAACTCAAAATCGAGACGAGCTCGAATTCAAGCTTATTTGCGAGCTAAAACTCGAGTTGGAGCTCGAATAGCAACATAGAATTGCTATGCTCGCAAGTTTAAAACAAGTCAAGCTCGCGAATCTCAAAACGAGCCAAGCTCGAGTTCGTGAAATTTAAAACGAACTGAGCTCGAACAGCACAATACTCGGCTCGGCTAGTCTCATTTGCAGCGGTAGTTCTTTTTATCCAGAGAAAACATGATTCGAATAGTTGCAATTTACTAATTTGAGATTTGACAACGGTTAATATATAAAAATGGATAAAGTTAATTTACATTTAGCAAAAGCAAAACCCTAATCCATCTCAAACACGTCCACTGCCATTTCCCTTCGTCATTCATGTGAACAGTTTTTATCATCATTAATTATGGCCAAGAGAATTTTAATACCCAAGATTTGCTCTGTTATAGTTATCTTTCTCTTTGGTAGTTATATGCCATTTGGGAATGATTTTTCTTGGTAATTGCTTATTCTCGGCAGTTTTCTTTATTATTCTTCTCCTTTGAGACGTTCAAATGCAGGAGGACCGATGATGATGGAAGAAATGATTCCGCAACCAATTTTGAATTGGATTGAGATGCAATAAAATGTGCAAAATATGACAGATTATGGAAATATATAAAATAGAATAAATTTTAAAATATCATAAAAGTTGGAGCATATCAAAATCTTAAAAAAATTGTTTAATCAAATAATTTTTAAACTAATTTTCAACATTTTAAGCATCTAAGTAACGTTTTATAATTGTTTAAAAAAAAATACTAGTATTTTATAAAAGTTAGTTCTTTAACGTTTTGCTTTAAACTTTTATTATTTTACAAATAATGATATACGTATTTTTAATTAATTAATTTTGATTAACATTCTCACGAGTAGTAATATAAAAGTAAGCAATTTCTTTTTTTAAAAAAAAAAATTGCATGTGAGATATGATAAAAGAACTCAATATTTTATGATTCCATCACATTAAAAATCATTATAATTAGGATTACTAAATCAGTAATTACAAGATTTATATTGAAATATCAGGAGAATGATTTCATTCGATTTCAATAACAGAAAATATATTATGTATAATAATAATCTTTTATTAAGTTAATAAAAAAATATTTTTACAAATATTAACTAATTAATGAAATACCAAATCGCTGCAATTTCTTCCATGCAAATGGAGGAAGAAAGAACAAAAAAGAATCAGTGAAAAAGATATGTGATTGCAAGAGCCACTAGAAGAAGAAAATAAGCAATTCCTTGATCAATCGCCTTTCCTGCAAAATTCAAACCAAAATTAAAATCAGAAAAAAAAAATCAAAATCAATAATCGATTCGAAACCAGAAAGAAAAAAAAGTTATACATACCATCGCTGGTTGGGCCTTCGGCTACCGGAGAAGGAGCTAGGGTTTGTCCATAGCCAAGCTGCCATAGAACCGTGAACATGAATCCGATGATTGGAAGAGCAAACAATTTCATGGAACTCATCTTCAAGCAGATCAGATGCAGACTGACAAAAATTTAAAAATTGAAGAAAAAGACGATACGAACTGAGGGAGAGAATAGAAAAGAAAGCGATTTATAATGAATTAATGAATCGATGGATTGGCGGAGGAAGGAGATATGGGTATTTATATGTGGGATTTTCAAAAGCACGTTTGGTTTATGAGAGAGAGACTATGAATTTTCTAGGAAAGTGAGGGAAAATTTGGGAGTGAGAGTGGGTTTGAAGAGAACGCGTGGTGGACATTAGATTTTTGACTCGGTTGGCGGCTTATTTGACTGGGAATCTTCCATGACAAATAAAACGTTGCCACGTGGATATAAATTTTCCTTTTCTGATTAAAATGTCCCTGGTTCGGTTAGGTTTTATTTTCCGTAAGCGTATTGAAAAAGATTTTCTGGAAACACAAGTGGAAGAAATTTCATAATGTTCCCATTATTTACCAGTTTGCCTTGTTTGACCACTATCTGGGACTGGAATTACCGTACAGAAAATTATTGGGAAGTGCAATACATGGGATGGGAGAATTATTATTTGGTCCTTCAATTTGTTGAAATATATTATCTAGTCCTTTTTTTAATTACTAATTTGAAAATTTAGTTTTACAATAAATGACAAAAATCTCCCTGTATATTTTAAATAGACTATTTTATCATTCGATTTCATTTTTGTTGAATATTTAAAAATCATTAGAAGTCAATTTAAAATATCAAATAGTTCCGAAGAATTATGATGGCAATTATGTTGCTCGTCATGTTGTAATTAAAATAACAGCAGATTTAATAATTATATATTATTACTCTCCGTAAGTAAGCAGTCAGTCTATCTTCTTCCATTAGCTACAAATGTCAATCCATAACTTGGAAGTAGATTCTGCAAATGTAGTTTCTTGGGTCAGCGGGAATGATGGAGCAGCTCCATGGCATTTCTTGGATATCTTGGCTAAAATCTGGGAACTTCTTAGTTTACTGGCAGATTACCTTTTCATACATGCAAGAAGAAGCTCAAATTATTTTGCAGATTCTTTGGCTAGACAAGGATCAAATAGAACTGAGGAATTCATTGCTATAGGGTAGACACTTTTGTAAGCCCTGCTGTAATGCTGTTATCAAGTTTGTAACTCTTAATTACACCATCAATAATATTTGGCTTATCAAAAAAAAAAAATTACTTGATGGAATATGATTTTTTTTTTCGATTTAGTCTTTTAGTTTGAAGAAAAATATTTTACAATTTGAGTTTTTAAATTGATTTCTACTAAATTTTATGTATATTTTTAACAGAAAATTAACAGAAAAACATAATTGTTAAATTGTATAAAATAATCTATTTAAAAAAATATAGGAAAATTGTTATTATTTTTTTTTTTTAAAATTCAGGGAAAAAAATGTAAACTTTTTAACTATTTTTAATCATATTATGTATTCCATAATTCAATATGTTTAAATTAAATTAAATGAATATGTTATTTAAATTAAATTGTTCATGTACTATATTTTCAAATTAATTCTATTTTAGTGAATTACATAAAATTTATTTGAAACAAAATTATACTAATATGTTATAATATCATCATTAATCAAATTGACCAAGTTAACTTTATCTTGGCAAATTAAATTTTTTTTTAGGTTATATTAGAGTATGAACTCTTGAACTCATGTCATGGAGTTGCATTATTCTAATCTTTTAAGTTAGAAATTATTTGCACACAATTAATTTTATTTTCAATTAAAATAATGAAAATTTGAATAAAATATATTTTTTTTCTCAAACTTTGAATCCACACACAAATTTGAAGAAGGTACGGGAGTCCTTTATATTCTTCCTCTATAGAAAATTAAAATTGAAAAGTCCATGTCTCCAAATATATATATTTTTATTGAAATTTATTTTCCAAGATTTTTGATTTTTTTATACAATGAAAACGAAATGCTATCTGAAAATGATATTGATAAAAATAGAGAGCTGTTCTATTATATGACTGAAATAAGAGTCCTTCTTGATTATTTTTAACAATAATAATAATAATAATAATAATTGTTTAAAAAATGGAGCCAAATGATCCATTCACTTTTCAGTTAACAATGGCCTCAAAACATAATCCAATCTACACCGTTAATGTAGAACCCAATTAGATCAGGCCCAAACCCATATACAGTCGTCTTCAACTTCTTAATGTGCCTTCAGTACAAGAATCTGTAACGGCCATGCATCACCATTGAAGCAACCGTTCCAAAAGAAGAAAACTGACGAGCAAACACATATCAGCACATTTGTCTCATCACATAGAAATCTGAAACCCTACAATCAATGATGCTTATCTTGAAACTAACTCATTCAATATCTTAAAACGAAGATGCATTAATGGAAGATTTGGTGTCATTTTCATGTATTGCATGGCTTGGTCTTTCTTATAGTATAGCCATTTGGCCAGAAAATTTAGCACGTGCCGAGATAAGCTAGAAAGAACAACCTTACCTGCGGCGGTCTGGATGATGTTTATCTTGGTTTTTGGTTAAGTTCCGGTGAGCAGAGGTGTACTGTAAGTCTGTAACAGTTTAAATAGCATATTTTTATTGTCTGGTTTTGGGTATGGCGGTCGAATAATGCAAGTGGGTAAAAGCAAAACCCTTTATAATAAAGAAGGAATCAATCTCAAATTTATAATAAAAAGTTCAACTTTACTTGATCATGTCTCTTTAGTACTCCTTTTCTTTTCTTCTTTGCTTATAAAAAGGATTCTTTTACTTTCTTTCTTCCTTATTCTTTAATCTCTATCTATGTCCTCTATTAGCAGCATCAAAGAAAGGAAAGGAAGAAGAACCCAGAAAGAAAAATGTGTCATCCTCATCGAATTGTGCCTTCTGGGAGATATTATGATAATAAATGGTCTGTCCAGAGTGCACCAGAAAGAGTAGAGACGGTTGTTTTAGTTGCTCGAAAATCGGCTAAGTATTGTATATGTTCTCCAACAAAACACCCGGGATCATTCCGGTGCAGATATCACACTGCTGATTATGAATGGGGTCGTAAGATGACAAAGAAGAATGAGTAAGTACAGTTACAGAATGTTTCAATCCAAAACCAAAATGTAAAATCTATAACCTATGAAATAAAGATAGATTTCTTAACTTTTCCAGTTTGATATGTGTGTATATGTTTGATATGCATATGCTTTGTACAATTAACTTGGCTTGATACCCTTGATCGATAATGAAATATAGTTTTTCTGAAATCAGTCCACCATAGGTCTGCTCACACTGTGCGCAGAATGAGCGAAAAGAACAAGAGGGGATGAGAGAAGGTAACGGGCAATTTTTGATTCAAATTTGTTCAAAGCTAGTTCCAACAACGATTCAAATAATGTCCGAATTTCTACGCCATCTAGTCCATGGCTAGAAGACCACATACTCTCAAAGATGCACACATTCAAATTGTATAGTTTTCATCTTACACGCACATTTCCTTCAAGAAAGTTCAACCCCAAGAATGATTAAATTAAGCACTTTCACACTATCAATTAAAAGAAATGAAGAACATATACCAGTTGTTCTCCGAGAGTGAGCAACAAACCAATACAGAGACAAAAATAAGTTTGAAGATGCAGAAATATCAGAATCAATTAATTTCTAACTGATGTATTCATGGAAGCCTAACCATTATGTACAAAGCAATAACTTTTTGAATGAAGAAAATTCAACTGTAAAATGTAAATACATAGATACTGTTGTTCCTTGACCAAATCAATCTTTTTGCCCTAAATCTAACCGACCGTGAGACAACACGTAATTTTTGGAGAGGGCAACAAAGGGCTACTGGAAATGTACAAATATTTACCACCAGCACCCGGTTCTATGTTCTTCCACTTCAAGTCACTCCTCCTCCATTGATAACAAGGCTCAGGATGTCACTGAAAATATGAGATGGACGTTTATGTATTAGCAAAAAACCAATGGAACTATACAGAGCCAAAGAAGCTCCAGCTTATCTGGGAGCATAGGCGATATTTGGTAAGCTGTTACACCGAATTACGGCCATCAAACATAATCATAGTTATAGATCAACCTGACACTTTAAAGGAAAACAAGAATCTCATGGACAATTCTAGAAATGCAGCAAGATGGAAGCTTTTTCAGAACGCCTTCTAAGATTTCATGTATGATACCCACATACTGGAATGGGAATAAGAACGACCACATTTTATCTACAAACATTGACTGTGAGCAAAAACTGACATGCAATTGCTAAGAGTAAGAGTACCATTAGTAGGAAGAATGTCAAAATAATGAGAAAGTAACAGTTCTGCTACCTAGTAATGAATGAATAATATGTACACGAAATAAAAAGCAGCATCAAATTAGTAGTTCATGATTCGGGTTCTTCTCACCTTAGGGTAACAATCTTGTCGGACAACAGTTTGGTTATTAGTATTAACATAAACTTCACACCATACTCTTGCCTGAAACATTTTGAAGAACATAATAAATTATTACATTAATATATCAACTGAACCAGAATAAGATAAATAGTTCAAGGGCAACAATGGAAATGATGAAAGGTGCTGCAAGTATAAGTTTGACATTCATAGCTATTATAGTTAGTTAGTTAGCAAGGTAGTTGTAAGGTCCTAAAGTAGATGTAAAAAGGGGTAGGACATGCAAGAAAAATCAATACCACATCAAACATTTCTATGATGATTTACTATCAACAAATCTTTAGGGGTTAATGAGGACAAATAAAATATATAATTCTGCATTGATTAGTAATCTGTAGATTCTCCTAGTAATTAGCTATAAATAATCAGAATTCATAATCCAAATTGAAACCAAGGGGACATATTTGAGAACAAGATGAACATATTATCAATGCCTATAATTTAACTTTCTTATAATTCAATTGGGGAAAAGAAATCCGAGAAAAGGGATTGATACCTATTCAACTACAGCTCTAGAATCCAATTTGATAAACTAAATCACAAATCCATGAAAATTTTA
>CANUEY010614097.1:0-18919 GCA_948099555.1 Croton setiger
TATATATATATATATATATATATATATATGGTTATGAAATTTACCAAATGAATAGAGAAAGGTTAGTCAAGACCAAGACCCATTTCTAAAAAGGTGTGAGCTACTTGGAATGCAAGAACAGTACAGTTCTCCTTAAAATGGATAATAATAATAATAATAATAATAATAATAATAATAATAATAATAATAATAATAAGTTTATTTTTTAAAATATAAATGAGCTTACTAACGTAATATTATTAATTACATAGCAAGATATAACCAACATGTTACGTTTTAATTGTTAATAATAATAAATTTATAATATAATAATAAATTTATAATTTATTTTATAAATAAAAAAATGTAAATATTAGTAGAAAAATAAGTTAATTGAGTGTAGGGGTCTCTTTGTGGACATGGTTGGATAATAAAGATAGATTGTACTTTGTTTGTATGTTTGAGTCAGATATGAGAATTTTGCACGTTCTTCTAAATTCTTATATACCTTATAAACTTTCTTTCCCGGATTTACGCCAAAAACCTGTCTTTCTAAACTTCTTCTTAGACTTTGAATTTCACACTAAGACTCTCTCTTTTCTCTTCTTATTATATATTATTCCTTTTTCCAATAATTTCTAAACCTATGTTATTTATATATACATATGATGTGTAAATTAAATCATGTTAAGCGGGTCGGGTTAAATAACAAGAATGAAATCCGACTGAATCATAGTATAATTAGAATGAATTTGATCGGATCGGAATCGGAATCGGACAAGATTTATCATCGCAACCGAACGTAAATAGTTTACATTCATAATGTAACAGTAAAAATCTTAGGGGCGACGAAGAAACGAGATTGCGCAAAAGGAACGAGCCAATAGGCAATCGACACGTAGCAAGAAGAGACCGAACCTAGTATAATCATCGGCACTGTTGCCACGTAGGCAGAATGAAATGAATTTTAGTCAGGGCCCACCAAGTAAGGTAGTAAGGGCAAGAAAGGTAGGGCCAGTAGGGAGGGATGACGTGTGAGGGACAATACAAACACAGTAGAAATGTACGAGATACGTGTCAAAGATCCGGACGTCAATGAGTAGGAAATGTACGGAGAGGATTTGTTAGGAGGGTATATAGGAATTATGAATAGTAAAAGCGAATCTGGAGCTTGGGTCAAAGATTGAATGAGGAGAAGAGAAGGGGTTTGGAACGGTCAATAAGGGAGTCTTTTGTACTTTGTCTCTATTTCGGGACACAGTCTACGGGTTTTCCTCTTACCCTCCCTTACTATTAAAAACTCACTCTTTTCTTTCTTATGCTTAATACTCTTCCAAGCTTCAATTTTTATTACTAACACTTTTTTTTATTTTTATTTTTAAATATTTGATACAGAGTTGCATTTTTAAATTTCATTTTCAAGATCTTTGATTAAGTTATTACTCCTTCCATTTTACTTTAAATGTTCAATATATCATTTTTATATAGATTTTTAAAATTATATTAATTTGTATAATTTTATAAAATTCATAAAATAAAATAAATCATCATCTCAATATTTTTTATTTATTAAAAAATAACAATTATTTAAATTTTATAATGTTTTCGGTTTATAAAATATTCAGGGTGACAAAAATTACTAAATAATCATAACTACACGTTAACCAAATTCATCTACGAAATGAAAATTTAATGATATCATTTAATTTAAACCAAAGAATTACTAAAGTACCTTATTTCTGTACTAATTTTTCCCCATCTTTAGCATTTTACAGATAGGGCTTTCTGCTAAATGCAATAATCAACATAATGGTGGTAATTTTAATTTAGGAGCTGATACAAATAATTTATCAGCAGCAAAGGGAACTCTGATAAGGAGATACAGTCATTTAGAGATACCACTATACTACCTGGGTGTCAAATCTTTTGATCATATCGTCGCTGTGGCACAAGCAGTGGTTTGGATTTTCCTTCTGGAAATGGGTCTCAGGCTGTGGAAGGAATATCATGGGAACGTTTAGCTTCAGGGATCAGACGGTGTGTGAAAATCAATTTCCATCTCAGTATCATGGTTCACTGGAAGAGAACCTCACCTCATCAAGCTTACTTTCTTTGAGCTTTTCGACGCTTCGCTGCTCTGAAATGTTCATTCATATAAATCTTAAATACATTTACTTCCATTCGACGAACCATCTTCAATTCAAGCTATGCTATTAGTATTAACTTAATATGTCAAGATTCTTCGAATCTGTGAAATCTTGCAACTTTGATGGAGATAAATTTTACACCACAGAACAGAGGGCATGATTTAATGATGAAATCAACGTATTGATTAAGAAACAGAGTTGTGAACATGATTGTTGAAGTAAATCTGACATAGAGGCCAGCATTATTATAGCAGCTTAATTACCAGTATTCAAGCAAACAGTATATTATTTAGAATAGATGTTCTCTAACTATAATTCTATTGGCAAAAAACTAATTATCATTGAACTTAAACCATACTGAAGGTGATTGTTTTACCTGCTGTTATCAGTGAAAAACAAGAGGTTTGTTTACATCAACCCTGGCCATTTGGTCGAATCATATTTTTTTCTCATATTGGATGGACCGGAACTCTGCGGAGAATCATGCCACACCATTTCCATCTGGTACAAGGAATAAAACATGATTAATGAAATTATAACAATCAAATACATTATAGAAAAACAGCAAGAAGTACAAGCGCTTTGCATTGACAAAATGTTATCAGGCAATAAATGAGGTATCTTTTACTCAGTGTTGGCTTATGTGTTAATGAGACCATGATTACAATTGTAGAAGTTACAAGCAAGTACAACTTTGACAGAAACAACAAGTTAAATGTACCTTACTAAAAATGCAAAGGTTTAAAAGGCAATCGCAGCAATAAATCATATTACGATACCATATCATCATATGAAAACCCATAAGTTTTGCATATGGCAACAGAAGTAGGTTTTACAAGTTTCCGTCTGAAGTGAAATATTTTTACATGACTGAAATGAGTCTCTATTTGCAAAAATACAGTGTATTACCTCCCCAACAATCACTGTATCACCTTCTTTGACACCCATTTTCTTGAGAGACTTATTCAAACCACAAGCTTCCAATACATGCTGGAACCTTCTTTCCGAATCTGCATATCTGTGAAAAGAAGCTTTAAGCGTAAAACACAAAATAATTTGACTTTTTGTACAGAACTCGTAACCTAGACTTCAGTGAGATACTAGATTGAACCCTACTGATTGGAAATGTGGGTATAATCAATTATCAGCTAGCACTACCAGCTGAGCTAAGTTAGCAGAGGTGTATTCCTCCAAAAGAAAAAAAAAAGTTAGCAGAGTTGTTATAGTGTGATAGGCAATATAAGGAGAGCTACAATATGACACATTTCACATTGTAGTTTTAACGAATTAGTCTTTAAAGAAAAAGTTCAGGTAGATTATTCACATTGAGAGAATCAATGAAAACCTGAGTATTAAACAGGCAAAGAATTTCGAACTGAGGAAATAAGAATAAAATAGCAATTACTGGACCCAGTTATTGGCAATGCTAACTTACTTCCAATTAGTCATCTGAACAAACCGTTCCAAACCAGAGCCAACTACTTGCCAAATGTTGGACCCACTATCATAAAAGATCTCAAAGTCATTGATAGGGGTTCTTCGCTGCTGCTGTACCATATCAGCTACATGATTCAAATATGCAGGCTGTGTCCAACCTGAATCAGAAACAAAATGTCAATACAATGTAAATTTGAAGGAGCTGAGGATAAAATTTGAAGAATATGTAAGCGAAAGTTGAGCATCCAGATTTGCTACAGCAATTGACAAAAAACTAGTAAAACTTTGACCTTCAATCTCTTGATTGGCATCTTTATTTTTTCTTAGAAGCTTATAAGCAGCACTTATCACTTCATGACTGCCTTCTTGCTTCACAGCACTCATGCAGAAAGGCTCAATCCCACGAGCTTCTAGCTTTTCCTTGAATGATAACCAATTTTCATATGCATCTGGAAGGTCCATTTTGTTATAGGCAACTACAAAAGGTTTCTCAGCTAGTTCTGGATTGAACAATTCCAGCTCAAGACGTACAGCATCAAACTCATATTCTGGCTGCTCGGAGGAGCCATCAACAACATGCACCTAGAAATTGCAAAGAATCATTACTCCAAACGGCAGCATATTGAGCCAAAGGATACAGTGGATCCAGATGAACTTGCAGAAAAGACTAAACTAGAAAATAAAGAGGTCCCATGAAAACCAAAACTATGAAAAAATTTAGCATCACTGTTTTTTTATGAGGTGCAGTTGGTACTGCAAGTTGAAATGGCAAATTGCGGCATGTTGACACAGAGATAGGATAAATTTCCAATTTCTATTGGCTCAAATGATAAAATAAATTAGTGAAATGAAGCAACGAAATCCTTAGAAGAAAAAATCCATTTCAACTGACACTAAAATCTAATGTCTATTCTAGTAATAAGTGCAGTTCACGGTAGAAGGCCTGTACCAGGGCAGAACATCTTTCTGTGTGTCGGAGGAACTCATGGCCCAAACCAAAACCCCAGCGTGCTCCTTCAAGCAGACCTGGCAGGTCCGCTACTACCATTGTAGAATCATAATCAAATGAAACTATACCAAGGTTAGGAAGTAAAGTAGTAAAGGGGTAATTTGCTATTGTTGGCTCTGCAGCACTAATGACGCTCAGAAATGTACTTTTCCCAGCGTTTGGGGCGCCAATGATTCCAACATCAGCAACAAGCTTTAGCTCTAGCTCCAGCCACCTGGTCATGAATGCAATTATTCCTAGCAACATGCACAAATAAAAAGTAACCTCTCCCAATCCCTTGCATTTCATGAAATATGAAATATTTAGATTTCCTAGTTCTTTCTGAATGATCCAGTAATAAATTCTCTCATGCAATGTCATTGCCAGATAATTATATTAGGAAAATCAAACAAACAGTATCAAATAGACAAATATAATTCGCACATACTTATACAAAGTCTGCAAAAACACCCAAAAAGGAACAAAATATATAAGCATATATATAGAAAAAATAGATTTTTATTACTCAATGCTTACATTTCTGTACCCTCTTCACCATTCTCTGCAATTCTAGGGACTTTATTGCTGCCACACTTAAACGCTGCATTCCCTCTGCCACCTCTTCCACCTGGTAGCAAAAGAGCCCGCTGTCCTGGATACAACAACTCCAACAATACCTCCTCTTTACCCGCCTCCCTAACAATTGTTCCTGGTGCAACTTTCACAATTACATCCTCTCCTCTCGCGCCAGTTTGCATCGTCCCCTGACCATGAGACCCTCTTCCTGCCCTGAAATGCACTCTATTCCTAAATGGCAACAAAGAATTCATCGAACCATCGACTTCTACGTACACATTTCCACCTCGACCTCCATCTCCGCCTGACGGACCACCCAAGGGCACAAACTTCTCTCGGCGAAATGCTACGACGCCATTTCCACCATCTCCAGCTTTAACATACACTTTGGCGCGGTCGAAACATCGCATCACCGCTGGAACTCCTTTCGCCTTCACCTCTATTGTCTCGAAATCCGATAAATTCATCATTTCGCCATTGTCAAACGCCTCCATCTCCGGTGCTTCAATAAGGCCCTTGCTATTATAGTTACTCACAGTTTTTCCATTGACAATATTTTCTTCCCCATTCGCGTAATCGTACTCATCATCGTCGAGGTATTCTTCTTCTTCATCATCAGAATTGACCTCGTATACTTCGAATCTCCCATAATCAACTCGTAAGTCTCCATTGCTTCTATCTTCCTCTTCTTCTAATTCATCTTCACTACGCAAAATCTCAAAATTACTCTTACTTTCGGATTCCACTACACTTGAATCGGCGAGCTTAACTTCCTCCGCAGAAAAATCGAGTGAAGGAAACGTGAAATCTTCTCTAGGCGGGAGACTGGTGTAGGTGGTAGCTTCGCCGCCGGCTAAAGAAACCGATTGTGGCACAGACTTGTATTTACTTTTTTGAGGCTTTAAATTGGAATTCCGGTTCTGGTTGGAGGTACGAGACTGTCTCCCCGTTGAGTATCTTTTAGGTTTAGGGTTCTGAGTTCTTGGTCGAGCTTGTGCTTGTGGAGAGAAGCAGGTTATAGACATCGAAGCCATTTTTCCTCTGCTGAGCAGATAAACAGATAATAAGACGAAAAGGAAGCGAGCCAAAACTTGAAGAGAATAGTTTATCTTAAACGACATCGTTTCCTCTTTCATATGATCCCATGCCACGTGTAAATTTAGCTAGAGTTTTATGGGCCTTCTAAGGATTCAAGATCTGGTCCAAAATATTTGATGAATAGGTTCCATGTCAGATTCACTTGGCTCAATAGAGCAATACAGTTATGCAAATACAATGAAATACAGGGGCAAAAGTTTAAATACGGAAAATTGCCGCGATTTCTTCCCATCCCCTTTCCCTCCATGAAAAGGCAAAACCGTACTGAGGTTGGGAGCTTTTCGTTACAGCTAAGCTAATGTCCCACTTCAAGATTCTTCAAATGCAACACGATCCAGTGTTCTTCTCTGTAGTGTCTTTCTTCAGGTATCATTTTCTGTGTACAAATCTTTAGATATAATCTTTATTCTGGCCAGATAAAAATTGAAATTTTCGTTTCTTTTCTTTTATCATAACTGAAACTGAAAATCTTCTATGAGTTTTCAATTGTGAAGATTTTCATTATCCGAACTGTCTGTTATCTGTTGTTTTGTATCAGTTCCTGTTGGGCATTGTGTGTGTCAGCAGCTTATAGTCTTCTTTCTCTCTTTCTTGTGTGAATTTGAAGATATATTTTATTACCCTTTTGTTTCAATGATGTAAAGATAGGGAATTTATTAGAGTAACCAAAAATCTTTATGGACCCGCTGCTGGAATCGTGGTGGATTTTATTTGAACAAGTATGGGGAACAAAGAATCTTTGTGGGATGATGTGGTTTGGGAGCCACTTGTTTAATGGGATCTTTTCAAATCACATTACTGTTTTTTTTTTTCTTTTGATCGTGGTTGGTGTCCAATCTTCAAACTGACTAGTGAACATGCTTAGTTTTGCACTCTACATCAGGTCCGAAATACACGTAGGAGTAATGATTCATGCGCATGATGGTAGGCTTATGCCCAAGCAGAGGTTATTTAACTGCTTGGATGCCCCTGAGGATCGAACTTGTGACATACACACACACTGACCGGAAATGTCCTGCTTTAGCTTTACCACTAAGCTAACCCTTTGGGGAGGAGTACATTTATTAATTGTTTATAAAAATGTTTACTTTGATTTAAAAGATAGATACTGTTCATCGCCATGGGAAGAATACTATTCCAGTTATTTGAGCATTGTCAACTAATGATTCCCCACTAATTTTATCACTACTTTTCTTAGCAGAGATTGAGGGTTTTTACATTTGGGCCCATGCTTCCATATTGACACTGATAGGAGGAAGCTTGTCATTATCCTCAACTTATGAGCTTTTGCCTCTGAAGTTGACTAATCATAATTTACTCGACATTGTCAACCTTAGAATTATGGGAAAGCATGGCCATGTATTTTGTATTCATTACCTTGTTACTATCATTCTACCTTTGTGAGTAAGATTTGTTTACCTTTCTGGTTGTGGCTGGCGCATTAGTACTTTATGTGCCTAACAAGTTCAGCTTTCAGCATCAGCATGCTGCTTTGGTGGATTGATTTCTATTAGGAAATGTCTTACGTTTAATTAGGATTTGTTGTTGACTAACCCTCACTTTCAGTCCCAACTCGTAGGGGCCAGTTTTTATGGATCTCTTTTTTCCCTCTTACCATACATTTGATGCGACTTTCACTTACACAAAACATGTGAAATTGTTGAATCAAATGAATTAATGAAATAGTATTCCTTGTTTGAAAGTAGTGCATAGGCCAATATTACTCATTTCCAATTCTAGTTTCTGTGTTGATTTCTACATGCTTGTCTTTTCTATTGATTAATGATTTATTATTATCTCAAAGCTCATGAATATTTGTTATCGCTTTTTCGACAGCGAGCTGAAGCAAAAGAGGAAATCCTGTGACCACTAAAGAAAATGGTATAATTGACAGGGGAAGTATGACTGAAACAGATTCATGTAGCGTGTTCAAAGGTGTCTCCTTAAACTCATAAAGCAAATTTTTTGTTCCTTTCCTACTGCATATTTTCCTACATCATATTTTCCTGAGTGAGAAGCATTCATGTACTGCTGAACATGAAAATATGCTCGCAATGAAATATATTATTTGCTCAAGAAACTCTATCTTTTCATTTCATGGTTTTCATTATATATGGAATAATAATGTGAGGGTATTTCACTGATAGGAATAAATTGCTGTAATATTTATGGACACAGATATTGCAATCTCCTAAATGAAAATAATATGCTAATAAATAATTGAAAGATATACACTGAAAGCACTGAAACCAATGAGAATGAACTTTTCTAAAACACTGTTGCCTTGCATCACTGACCACATTCATAATTTCACATATATAATCCCTTTGCAGTTGTGAAAGATTTTTCTTTTACTCTTTCTCGGTTGTTTGTGCTGTTGCTATTGAACTTAAGCTTCGCCCAAGCATAGCAAATGCCAACCATTTTATAACTTCTCATTCATTTTCAAGTAAATAGTTCACTGCCTTTAATAAATGTAGCAGTACCCTCACCTGCAACAGTTGTTAATGCCATCTCTTTCTCATAAATCCGTTCTAGTTCAACCACAATCATTTCCATCTTTGGTCTCTCAGTTTTTGGAAAACTCATGCATTCCAATGCCAACCTAATAAAATCCCTAAGCCCATCTTGAGTGAAACTCCCCAAAAGTCGACGGTCCACAAAATTATTTGAGTTCAGCTTTGAAGCCACCTTCACAAAATTAAATCTCCAAGTTTAGTACAAGTCTTAAATTAACTTGGAGTAACCCAAGCCTGTACCGAAATTTCAGTGGCAAGCAACTCCTAAGCTCTGACCCTTTCAAAATTTTGACTGGAACATGAATGAAATTTCTTAAGGCTTCTTTTTTATAAATTTTATAGCTAGGGTTTTGAATGGCATAGTACCATAGATTTTGTCTACTGTTTCTTGAATATATATATGTGACTCCAAAATGATAGTCAAATAATTAACTGTAAGATATAATTTTGTTTATTTACCCACTGAATTAAGCTACCATCATAATCTGAGAAGCCAAGTTGTACTGCCTCCTGTCCAGTTATAAGCTCCAAAAGGAACACCCCAAAGCTATAAACGTCACTCATTCCAGTGAAGGTCCCCGACTCTCCTGTCCTAAACAATGGAGATATGTTAAAATGTGAAAGACATATTGCCCCCAACAAGGAGAAATGCAATACTTAAAAATTTACTCTGGATCCTGGAAAGCATTTACACCGGATGTGTGAGATGGACCAGCTTCTTCTATCTTTTCCAAAAGTCTTGAAATCCCTGCATCTGCAACCTTTACAATGAAGTTCTCATCAACTAAGACGTTAGTTGTTTTGAAGTTCTTGTGTACCAAGGGAGGATTTAGGGCATGCAAATGGCATAGACCTGCACTAATTAGAAACTCTTCATTTTAAATATTTTATGATTCTCATGTAAATCCTATAATTTGCTCAGTATATTATTTTGCATTTACCTTTAGCTGCTCCTAGAGCTATGGACAACCTCTGCTTGAACTCTAGTTTAGTTGATGTTTTTGACCCTGTATCTTGTCAAAAGGATGAACTACTATGAGATATATCTCATGGGGATCATGGAAAACAGAGTTCACTAAGTGAGCCGTACCATATAAGTGATTGCACATATTGCCATTTGGTACATATTCCAAGACCATCATTTGTGATCCTCTTTCCTGACAGTAGCCCAGAATAGAAGTTAAATGGCGATGTCTAATTTCTGACAGATAGAGTACCTGTTTACCATATGAAATTGTCAATCTCTATTTGAATTGTAGTAGCTTAAAGCTCATGAAAACATAGATTATGTGGTAAGAAGAAGGGCAGGAATTCAGATTATGTACATGTGATGAATATCATGTTCAAATTGCATCATTGCCTAGCAGGAGTTAGAATTTTAAATCATGCAATGTGGATGATAGGTATCAAGGAATAGATCATTCACTTTGAAGTTGCCTATACCTCTGCAATGAAGTCTTCTCGAGGAGCACCAGGACGCCTTTTTATTGCTACAGTAGTATCTTGAAGCAAACCTTTATATACTGAGCCAAAACTTCCGAATCCAATGAGATTGCTTTCGTTAAATTGCTTGGTAGCTTGCTCCAACTCATCCATTGTGAACTCTCTAGCTCCTTGGGAGCCAAATGGAGGATGACTAGGTGCTGAACTAGATCTACCTCCCCTAGTCCACTCCACTGTCACAAGTGAGAAAGAAAATGAGTGAATATCACTGGAAGAGCCATTTCTCCATGTTCTGTTCCTTAAGAAAACTTACCTAGTGGATATGGATCTGAAGAAGCTGTTTCTGAATTCCTGTTCGAAAAGTGCTTACAATGTGACTTGTAGAACCACAATATGATGAATATTGCAATAACTGCCGCTCCAGCAGCTCCTCCTACTATTGCAGCATATGGTTTTGACATGAGGTACAATCTTTGTCTCTCTTTCAACGAACTTGAATAATTAAGCTGCACAAGAAGAACGAGCTCTATTAATTAAAGTACACAAACCCAAAAATTAATTATTAATCTCTTCATAGAACATGCAAGATAGACTTTTTGCAGTTTGGTGACCTGATTATGTAAGTTGGTGCTCTGAATTTTAAACCTGCGACAGCAACCACTATTCGAGTTCTCTTTCCTTTTGAACTTTCTCTTTTCCACAGGGGGCAATAGGAATTTTGAAGAACATCAAAAGCTGGTAAGTACTTAGAAGCACAACTGGCTGATTTCAAGTATCCACCTAAGAAACAGATGTACATGGCAAGGTTCATTGCTGGTAAAGTCTGGCGAAGATATTAGTTGACACATCATTCTTTTTGGAATTAAACCCCACTTTTAGTCCCTCCTTACATTGATCGAACTCTTCCCTAAAGTAAGCACTCTATGTATTTGGTTTCATGGTAAAGGGCTGGTATCAGAGAGAAAAGTATAAAAACACTGGCATGAATTATTTCCTATCTGTTGCTGCTAATAGATTTCATGATGGTTTATATTTGGCATTGTTTGCAGAAAGAGTTTCTCTTGAATTAAGCCCCCTGAGTAGGAAGAGATTTTAGTGCATGGGAAGTTGAGTTCTGTAAAAAGGAATTGAAATAATCAAATAAACTCATTCATATAGACAACATTTGGACATACACACGGTTGATTAACCTCCCTATTTGCTTTATTTGGAATCTGCCTGCCAAGAAAATCAATGGCCCCATGTGGGTTGTTTATTTCCAACAGTAAATACTTTTGAAATTTTAGAATGACGACGATGACAACATATATGAAAATGACATTAATTGGACAGCCACTGTAAGACATAATTATTGAAGGGGATCAAAAGAAAAGGTAGTTATCACCCTATCAATTCCAAGCCTCTTCCCTGAGCTCACTCTTATCTTCCTTTTTGCCTCTTTTTTGTAATCTGATCTGGAAAGAAATTAAGGGATTCTTATTTTAGTACACAGAGATGGGACTCTTCATCCTTAAATTGGGTCTATGCCAACTGAGCCAACAACAACACTTTTCCACAGTAAGTCCTGTAAGTTCTTCCTTTCCTTGGCTACATGTTCTTGGTCTTATTGCCTAAGAATAAACCATTTGACATTTTGGTAAAAAGAATTCAGAACTGTTGGGTTTTCAGTTTTCTTCTCTATTTTGCTTTCTTTCTTTATTTATTTCTTTTGCATATATGATTTAAAGCTATATGAGTTGTGTGAACATGATATGGAAGATCACTAAATTGCAAGCCTGTATCTGTCTCTATCTGTTTTGTATTCTTGCCTATATATATATTTTTTCCCTTTGGTTCATGGGTTGGGCTGGAAAGTAGAAGAGGATTGCTAGAAAAGCCTATATGTTGCTGTTGCTTGTGCTTCTGCATGGCACTGATTGCCAAAGCTTGTTGTTTTCTTCTTGTAGGGGACAATTTGTTTGTTTTCTTCAATTTACAAAACCTATTATACATGAATAACCTTTCTATACTGTCTCTCTTGGTCAAATACAATCCTATTTATAGTATTTGCTTGATTATAATGAAAATTAGAATCTTGTGAATTGCTGCTTGTCTACAAGGCAATTCAGGTTAAGGTTACAACTTGCAAGTTTTTTTTTTTTTTTTTTTTATCTCATACTCCCTCTGTCGTATTTATATAAGAAATGATTGATCTTTTTTCGTGTTCGACTTCAATTTTAGATTCACTCAATTTTTATTTGCTATCAAACGAACTTTCAACCGAATAAACTATCACAAACGTACAAATTGATGGATTCACATGTTAAAATAGAGAACGGATGATCAGTAAATAAAAAAAAAGTGAATCATTACCTATATAAATAAACGGGGAGTATAATTTATAATTTATCCAAACTTATTGTGTCATAAGCTTTTTTGGGATAAAGTGACCATTTAATTACATGTTAAATTGATTCCAACAGATATTTAAACCATTTTATTATATTTGCCCTTTGCATATATATACCCCAAAGTTACGAGGGGGAGTGTGGAATTGTGGGGTAACATGGTTTAGCACTCTACTCCTACCTTCCATCCGACTTCAACACCCGCCTAAACTCTTCGATTCTTTCATGTAAGCAAATACTTAAAATATCCATTAATTTCTTTTGTTCCAAAATCAATTTAAGCTTATTCCATTATTTGCTGAGAATTGTACGAGTTTTTTGGTCAATTGGGAAGAAGAAAAGGATTGTAATTCGCCGTCCTGCTTGTTTTATTATGGAATCTTAAATCCGAGAAAATTAAGAACCCTGAATTTCATAATAACAAAAGCAATCAAAACTACAACTTTCATTATCACCAATAATAATAATAATAATACCCAAAATTACTAAAACAAATAATTACTCACAACTCAAAATTTCATACACTAAAAAATATGATGATGAATATTAATTAATTGTGTTTTAATGTAGTAAAAAAAGTGATTTTGTCACTTCCTCTAAAATAGAAAATAAAATAATTTTTATACTTCCAACTAATTAGTGGTTGACATTTGATGGTACCAATTTCCTAAATAATTAACCTAAAACTTAAAATCAAACTAATTTCAATCTAATTAAACATGGTACAATCATCAACTTGACCGATAAATTCTTGTCCAATTTTAACTTTCTAGTTTTTTCTTAAAACAATCAAAAGTTGTTTGTGATACGCGGTGCCGAATTAGTCGGTTTTAGAAAAATGTTTTAGAGTCGTCATCTATTTTCGGGACATATTTTTAATTTTTCTAAAAGAATTTCAACTTTATCCAAAGTGAATCCGTTTTAATTTATAAAAAAGTACTGATCAAAAATTAAGAGATTTGGATAAGGAGATAATATACGACAAATTAAGTTTCATTTAATTCAATGGCCGGAATCAACCTTTATTGTTCATTTTAATTTTAAAAAGTTAAGTTAAATTTTTATTATTAACAAAAAAAACTTTTTTTATTAAAATTAGTGATGCTACTAATTAGCGATAATTTGACAATTTGCAACAAAATTAATCATTCATTTACATTGTAGAAGCATAAATACATAAAATAAACATTCAGATCTATACTAATTATTGATTCTTCGAATAGAATAAAATAATTACAAATTAAGTCCTAATTTAATTACATTATACCCAGATAAATTCTCGACGAAAATTAAATCTTCGAATGTACTCAACATTTATAAAGAGTTCAATTTAGCAAACGAACAAAGTAAATATGCAAATGAGTTCCTAATAACAAATTATTAAATGATCCCTATATAGTATAAAAATTACCAAATAGTCCATAAAGCATATCAAATATCAAAACAGCCCATTGGTCATGTAAAATATCAAAATAACCCTTAACTCATGCAAAATATCTAAAACAGTCCCTCAAACATGTAAAATATCAAATCCCCTAATCATACAAAATACCCAAAACAGTCACGCAAACATATAAAATATCACAAACAGTCCCTAAATCTATAAAATATCCAAAAGAATTCCTAAGCTTGTAAAAAATTCAAAATCAGCCCCTAAGACATGTATAGTATCAGAAACAGACCCTCAATAATCAAAACAGTCTTTTAATCAAAGTGTAAATAAAGCAGGAAAGAAGATGCTTATAATCCTGAATTGAACCAAAGTGCAAACAAAAAAAACCTGAAATATAAACAAAGCAATGAAGTTTCTGAAGATCTATTTCAAATCTGAAATGCATATAACATGAAAACCATAAATGAAAAGTAGGTTTCTTGATGAAAAAAGATGCAAACAAAGCCGGTTGATTTATTGATTTTGAACTAGAAAAAAAAAACAAAACAAAAACAAAAAACTAGATTTTGAAACCTATTGAGACTTAAAGAAGACCTTATTTTGTTGTATTTTCAAGATCAGATTAATAATTAAAGTAACTTTTTCAGCTAACTGGAAAACTCACGAAATTTGAATTTTATTATCACTAGACATTTTAGGGCAAAAAATAAAGCATCTAACACTGTCATATAAACTTTTTAAACCTAACAAATTTCCACTCCCAAAATGTGGATTCTAACTATTATCATGTATGAAATCTATAAATACAAATACAATTGAGCATTATAAATAAAAAGTAGTAATTGCTCATTGAATGGTTTTAGATTCATAGTTTTAGATTTTCATAATTTTTGTATCCAAATCATTGTCATTAATAAAGTTTTTCATTATTTTTTATGTCCATAAATATGAGTTTGTCTAAACATTGTGTGCTAGCAAATATTAACAAATAATTAGTGTTAAGAATATGAAACGATATAGTCATTTTGACATATTAATGTCGTTTTTAAACGGTGTGTAAATATAAATGACACTTATTTATAAACAGAATGAGTGTTATATATTGATTTAAATTAGTCGGTCTTTTAATGAATTTTTTTTAGTAATACTTTAATTAAATCTTCATTAACCTTTTATAAATATTTACTATAAATAGCTTATTATTATTAAAATAACTAATCACAACTTAAAAAAAATATTTTGCCCAAATTCACCCTTTAAAAATATAAATCTAAATCGAAAATTAAATATAAGTTAGTTAAAAAAAATAGAGATGAAATGCATTATGGAATAGAATAAAAAATACTAGGATTGGGTGTATACTATAGTTTCTCAAAAGTTGGGGAGCTGAGTGTTATTTTGAAAAATTAAAGTGCACTATTTTGAAATTCTGAAAATTTTGGGGGAGGTAACCCAAAATTTCGCAAGCATTTCTTACAGAAACGCTTTTCATTGAAAGTTACCAATTTTCACATAAGCTCACAGATCAATACTGTAAAGAGCTAGGGTTTTGGGTTTTCAGATTGTAATGCTCCTAATTATAATCCTCGATTCGTAACCGTAATTGAACTCTGAATTGGCTCGACGAAGCTCAGTTAGTCTGGATTTGTGAACTCGGTGGCAATGTACAGTGGGTCCAGCGATGGCGAGAGCCACGAGGCTGCTCAGAGGAAGATCCCGCCTGCTTCCTCCATGCTCTGGGTCCGCAATCTTCGAAGGTACATCGGATCCGGCGCGGGACTTGGATCCGAAGCCTTGATGGGTCTGTTTTTCTTCCCCTCTATATTCTCATTTTGCATTTTGGATTCTTCTCCATTTCCTTCTTAATTAGTTTCATAATAATGCATAACATTATAGATTCGAAAAAGCAGATATAGCATTTTAATTCTGGTATTCCGATGATATGATCCATGTGAAACGCAGTTAATTCATTTTGGCGTTTTAAGATAATTTGTGATACATTTTAGCTGGCATTTACATGGGATAAGTGTATTATGAACTTGCTGTTATATGCAGCATATAAATTGAGTCAAAATTTTACTTCTTGCAAACCCATTCAGATTTGTTTTCTCAGGATGTGACCTATTTGTTTTCTCAGGATGTGACCTATTTGTTTTCTTTTTAAATTTGTTGTAGAGCTTGAGACAAAGAGGATCTTGCTTGATATTTTCAAAGAGAAGCAACAAAAAAATGCTGAAGCTGGCACAATACCCAGTTTCTATAAAAAGGCATGTATTGGAATTGGATAATTGTTATTTAATAGAAGGTTACTTTGTGAAGGCTGGTTTCCTTGCACTTTCTAGGTTCTTTATTCTGGGTTTCATTTGTTGAACTCTGAAGAAAAAAAAAAAAAAAAACCAGAGATGAGAGGTTTTGCATAAGTCATAATTTGCATTTCACCGTTTCTTGGGTTTTTGTTTGCTTGCTTCTAATATCTGCATTTTTTGTTCTTTTTTTTTTTGTTTAGAAACCTGAAGAAGGATCAATCAGTCACAGAGTCCAAAGGTTAGCGAAATATCGCTTTTTAAAGGTATTATCTGCTCTGCTTCTTGCTATACTCATCCTTATTAATTTATATTTTTATTTGTATTTGTTTTCTGTTGAGATTATTATTTTATTTTTTGCAGAAGCAATCTGATCTTTTACTTAATGCTGATGATCTGGATGCAATGTGGGTTTGCTTGAGGGAAAACTGTGTCATTGATGATGCCACAGGTGCAGAAAAGGTTTGTGAGACAATGCATTTCCTGTTATGTTAACAATTGTTAGTATCTTTGTAAGTGTTCAGTTGTTGCGTTTACCCTGCACAAATTGAAAATGGAAAACATGTCAAGCCTGCTCAAAAAGTAAGATGCAAACTTATATTGATGCCTGAAACTTAGGTTTGATTTCAGTTTGCTGAATTTGTTGTTTGTCACATTAGCTTTGTCATATTGCAACTACGACTTCTACTGGAATATGTAATTCTTGTTGTCATAGTAAGATTTCCTTTCTCTTTGTTGATGTTTCTGTTAATACTGCACATTGTGATGGAAAAACTAATCTAGCTTCATAGTAATAAATAACTTAATGTTTTTGAAACATTTGTTTTAACTTTCCATTGATACTAACTTATGCTCTACTTTTGTCATGTTATAGATGAATTATGAAGATTTTTGCCACATAGCAACAGTATGTACAGAGCAAATAGGCCCTAAATGTCGACGCTTTTTCAGCCCATCTAATTTTATGAAGTTTGAGAAAGATGAATCTGGAAGAATCGCCATTTTGCCCTTTTACCTTTATGTGATGCGTACAGTGAGTATAATGTTTTTATGTAATTCTTTCTTTACAAAATTCTGTCCATTTAGCTTAAATGATCTACATATCAAACACTTTTATATGTTGTTTTGTTTATCCTCTTGATTGCCTCTTGTGACCTTGTTGGTTTAGGTATCACTCACACAGGCTAGAATAGACATGAGTGAGCTTGACGAGGATTCAGATGGTTTTCTTCAGCCGCACGTAAGGAAATTTATCCGCTTTTGCGTCTCTTTATACATGAAAGTTTTTTAAATCTTATTTGGTGCCCACTGCTATAATCCATCTCATCCACAATCATAACTGTTTTGTTATTTATCAGGAAATGGAAGCGTATATACGAGGTCTTATACCTAATTTGGCACAACTACGTGACATGCCTGCACAATTTGTTCAAATGTACTGCCGCATAGCCGCACATAAGTTCTTCTTCTTTTGTGATCCTCATAGACGGGGTGTGTAAGACTGTTTCTTTTACTTGTTGTTTTCTAGTACTTGGAATACTAGATCAGTAAAGTTGAGTATTATACTTCTATACGTGTCAGTAAAAGGTAGTTGAAACTATAATTTTTCCCCTTACAGGCAAGGCCTGCATAAAAAAGGTTCTTCTTAGCAATTGTCTTCAGGAACTAATGGAATTGCATCAGGTGAATTCTATTTTTTAATGTTGTTAGTTGCCTAAGTAATTCAAAATTGAAGTGCATCCATAGCAAATAGCCTATGGATTTTAATTGGAAGTTAATTTTTCATTGTGATATTTGCTTTTGCTAGGAAAGTGAGGAAGAAGTAACTGATACTGAACAAGCTGAAAATTGGTTTTCTTTGACATCTGCACAACGCATATGCGGTCAGGACTTGATATATTGCAATGTGTTTTAAATTTTTAATAGCAGACAGTAATCATTTCCTTTAATAAACAAATGATCTTCATGTTTTCCATAGATATGTTCCTTGCCCTTGATAAAGACATGAATGGAACACTGAGCAAGCAAGAGCTTCGAGAATACGCAGATGGGACACTTACTGAAATTTTTATTGAAAGAGGTAGGGTTAACATTTTCTTTATTGATATATGTAACATGACTTAGTAGTCTGAAACATCTGCCCCTTTTTTTTTCTATTTACTTAAGCATATATCTTCCATAACATGCATGGACAATATTAGCTCAACCGTTTATTGCTAATTTGCATTGTTATGAAGTATGACTCTCATAAGTGTCTTAATGTTGAAATGTGAAATAATTTCTGTGAAGTTGTGAAATGTTACTCCCTACTTTGTTCAGCTACATTCCCTCCAAAGTAGAAACTGTTATGGTTATATATTCTCTTTTTTTCCACCAAGATTATTGCTCAAATTTGTGTTCCTTGTCTTGCTTGATAGTTTTTGATGAGCATGTTCGCCGTGGAAAGAGTGGAGGTGGCAATGCTCGAGAGATGGATTTTGAAAGCTTTCTTGACTTTGTCTTAGCCCTAGAAAATAAAGATACTGCAGAAGGTTTAGCATATTTATTCCGTTGCCTTGATTTACAGGGACGGGGATACCTAACCACAGCTGATATTCACTCTCTTTTCAGGTTCGTACTGTTTTTCATCTGTATACTTTTGAGTTTCAA
>CANUEY010614131.1:0-26293 GCA_948099555.1 Croton setiger
ATTACATTTTTTCTCAGAATTTTAAATATATTTTTTCTCACATATTCTCTGTAATTTTATATACTATATCAAGATATATATATATATATATATATATATATATATATATATATATATATATATATATATATGAATTTGCTAGAAAAATTTTCCATAATAAATTCTGTGTTATATGTTCTTAAATACCATGCAGAGCCATGCATTTGAAAATTGAAAATTTCTGCAAAAGCTCAAATCAAGCAGATTTTATGCTGACTTAATAATATTTATTTTTCATTGTTAGTTATTTAACTTATTTTTCCGTTATCTTGAACAACAATATTCAGGTGGTCTCAAATTGCGGCTCGTCTTCCTGGAAGAACGGATAACGAAATTAAGAATTTTTGGAACTCAACGTTAAAGAAAAGATTGAAGCTTCTTTCAAACAACACCAACAACAACAACAACAATAATAATAATAATAATCTTCCTTCTACAACCTCACCAAACGACAGTGATCTTTCTTCAGAGCTTAATAAAGATGTCGTATTAGGAAATATCATGCCCATGCATGATCATGACCTAATTACCATGTCTATGTGCATGGATTCATCTTCTTCATCTTCAGCAGCATCTATTCAAGCTATGGTCACCGGAGCCAGTGTCGGAAATCATTTTGATCCTTTCTTCATGCTTAATAATGTGACTGGAACAACGGCCGCAGCTGCGGCCACGGGTGTTTTTGACATGCATGCATGCTTGTCGCGGGTCGGTATGAGTGGAGATGGATTATTATATGGTGATTATGGGATTTTAGAAGGTGATGAGTTCAATAATAATAATAATAAATTAGGGTTAGAAAGAGACATTTGTCTTCCTCCATTAGAGAGTAGTAGAAGCATTGAAGAGAAGAAGATTATTCAAAATAATAATAATAATAACTTCACCAATAATAATAATAATAATGCTGTAACTAATCACAGCATTATTAGTATGAAAAGCAATATCAACAACAATAACCACTTGGTTAATAATAATACTTGCTTCAATAACACTGATCATCATCAGAATTTCAAAGTAGAGGACATGTTTGGCATTCAGGAAAATCAATGGCAAGGCCAAGGAACAGGAGGAGAAAACTTAAGAATGGGAGAATGGGATTTGGAAGGTCTGATGGAAAATATTTCTTCTTTTCCTTTTCTTGATTTCCAAGTTGAATAAATCTTTCTTTTTCTCCCTTTTAAAGTTACCTTAATCATATATGTTCTACAAAATCTTGGACATATATAAAATCTTCTTCTTCATCATCATCATCTTCTTCTTCTTCTTCAAAACCCTATTTTCTTCTTTCTTTCTTTCTTTCTTTCTTTCTTTCTTTCTTTCTTTCTTTCTTTCT
Source organism: Croton setiger (assembly GCA_948099555.1). NCBI lineage: Eukaryota > Viridiplantae > Streptophyta > Magnoliopsida > Malpighiales > Euphorbiaceae > Croton > Croton setiger. Next base: position 1,376 of record CANUEY010614131.1, read on the forward strand.
TTCTTTCTTTCTTTCTTTTCTTGATGTGTTTATATATGTTTTACTTGTTCTTCTTTTCTTACCCATATACCAAAAACACCATTTTTCTTTCTTTCTTTCTTTCTTTCTTTCTTTCTTTCTTTCTTTCTTTCTTTCTTTCTTTCTTTCTTTCTTTCTTTCTTTCTTTCTTTCTTTCTTCATTGGAGATTATTGTATAAGGTTTAGTTTAGTTAATTTCTTGGAACGGATTGGTGCAAAAAATTCAAGAATCACCGTTCTTCTATGAAGAGAAATGTGAATAGGATCATATATAGTTGAGGAAAAGTTGTAGAGAGAAAGGAATAAAAGATCAATCAATTAGTTGGTGAATTGTATGTAGTTAATTTTTTTTTTTTTTATGTACAAATCAAGAAAGGTAATAATGAGAAAAATGGATATGTTTATTTTATTTTTAGTGCATAGTTCAAAAAGGATATGATATTATACACTTTGTAAACACAAGTTAATAAGAAATTTCTTTCCATTTTAATTTTATTTTCTTAGGTCTTTTCAAATCAATTTCTCTGTCAAATTTATGCATTTTTCTATGTTGTGTTTAGGGCTGCAAACGAGCCGAGTCGTTCGCGAGCGGCTCGGTGTTCGCTCGAGACTCAAATCGATAATAAACGAGCCGAGCTTGAGCCGAAAATTTAGGCTCGTTTAATAAACGAGCCGAGCAGTTAAGCTTGCGAGCCAGCTTGCGAATAGCTAGTTTAAAAAAGCTCGCGAGTAGCTCGTTAAATAAGCTCGCGAGCCTATCAAAACGATTAATTTTGGTACCAAATCAAAAAATATGCTTCAGCCAAGCCACCCGCCTCTCCACTTCATTTTTTGCTATTTCATTTCTCTTTCACTGAAACTGCTATTTTTATTTTCTTACTGAAACGACATTAAAAATGAATTTTCTTGATTTTTGACTAACTCTTAACGAGTTCGAACACGAGCTCGAATAACAGCAGAAAACGAGTTCGAGCTTATTTGTGAGCTAAAACTCAAACTCGAGATGAGCTCGCAAATAATTTGCGAGCTCAAACTCGAGCTCGAATAGCAACATAAAACAGCCAAGCTCACGTGCCTAAAACAAGTCAAGCTCTCGAGTTTCAAAACCAGTCAAGCTCGCGAGCCGAGATCGAGCTCGTGGAATTTAACACGAGCTCGTGAAATTTTAAACGAGCCGAGCTCGAGCAACACAATACTCGGCTCGGCTCATTTGCAGCCCTAGTTGTGTTCAAGAAAGTTAGGATTTTGATTGGTTAAAAATATTAATAATATAACATTTAAATTAGTTGCCGATTTACGGTACGAGATTTTATAGTTGCCGATTTACGGTACCAGATTTTAATATATTTGAAAAAATATATATATTTTTAAAAGTACTGTTTAATTATTTGAATAGTTATCGGTTATTGTTAATAATTATTTAAAAAATTAAAAAAAAACAAAAAATAATTGTTTAAATAGTTATTGATTATTGTTGATAATTATTTAAAAAATTAAAAGAAAAAAAAAATAGATATTTTTTTTTTTCAACAAAGGACGCAAATATCAATTCTTTCACACACTCTATACGTAATATATGTAACGTAATATTTTGAATATTATTATATATATGCAAGAATTTTTATATTATGGGATTAGTTATTTAAATTGAAATTAATTAAGTAGCAAGTCAAAATAATAGGGTTAATAGCTATAATTAAGGTTTGATAAGTGGGGTTTGACAAGGTAAGCTTACCAATATATAACTTTGGTCAATTGATTGGATACGAAGTTAACTTTTAATATGCAATTTAATTATGAATTATGGTCCTTCAATCTGAAGCATTTGAATTTTGGTCCATATATTATATTATTTTCTTCATTTCTGCCATTAATTATTTGTATTTGTGGATATAATTAGATTCATTATTTTAATGATTCATTTTAGCTAATGAGATGTATAACTAACCAATTAGCTGTAATTCCTTTCCCTTAGTCTATGGAAAATTAAAGTAGTTATTTAAAAATAATTAAACATTATGGTTGCAAAAGTGGAAAAATAAAATAAAATAAATATTTGAGGACTGAAAAATAAATAAATAAAAATTATGGTGGCAAAAGTGGAAATAAAAAACTAGTCGACGCCTGAGAGATTCGAACTCTCGCGGGGAAACCCCATGTACTTAGCAGGCACACGCCTTAACCACTCGGCCAAAGCGTCAAGATGTTTGTAGGATGCTAAACGTTGTAAGTATATTATATATGATCATAGGATACAAAGAATAGCAAGATCATAGAGTTGAGCGTTTATCTTAGTGGTTAGTACACTGTGTTATGATTTATTGGTCACGAGTTTAAATTTTTACCTAAGTCTATTGATAAGAGAGACCACACCTATTATGTGACCCGTAAGTTATTAAAAGGAGTAACACTAGAAAATTTAATGATTCTTACCACCTTTGTAGGTCGATATACCACATGAAGCACGGAAACCCCAAATTGCAGCTTAAGGCCACTACTAGCCTCTCGTATCCTCAACTTTCTAGCATGGTAGATTGAGCCATTCGACCAAATATATGCATTGTGGAATTGGAGGCCTGAAATTCATTCCATTGCTGGAAGTTTTGGCTTCTTGCAATGTCCTCGTACAAGGCCTTATTAGTTGGATAACCTTTGGTATATTACCACGAGTTCTCGAAGGTTAGAGGACAACTAGGCTAGTTGATCTTATGGTGGAGCGTTTGTAGCTAAAAAGACCGAAGGCACAACTATGGAGATTATGTAATCCCGGATAAACCAATTGTCAGTACCTATACTTCCTAATTAGAGACCATAAGCCGAATACATTTTGTAAACTTAGCTAATCTCATGGTATAACATCTTGTAAACTGCTTTTAAATAAGGTGTAAACCACTTTGTCTACTTATAAATTGCTCAATTGCTTATAAATAAGTTTCGAAGCCCATCTTACATAACTGAAGGGGTTTAAGGGCCTTAGGCTTTGCAAGAAAATCCAATCAGCTTGGAAACTTCAAAACAAGTTGGGTAAATGAGCCTCAAGCTCATGAAAGTTCAGTACTAAGCCTGTAAACAAAGAAATCTCTTTCTTCCAAATCCCTAATTTTTTCACTGTATTTTTGCGATTTTGACAGACTCTCATCTTTGGCTGATTTTCGAATTAGCTTTCATGGCTGACTCGCAATCCTTGGAAGCTTCAACCACGATAATCAATTAGTGCAAGATCGAAATCTTCTTTGTTTGCGATGTGATCAATGTTTTGCTTGATGATGATCATTGTTTGTTGCGATTCTATCACTAAAAGCGAACATCAGAAATACAAAATTGTATACAGATTGTTTGTGAAGAAGCAGTGCCTAAAATGATTGAAAGGTTTCTGATGTGAAGGGGTGGTGGCATAGAGGATGAAGAAGATTAATGTAAAATTTACCATTCAGTCATTCTTTTTTAAAAATTTGCAAAAAGACCTGTAAAATTTCTGTACTTTTACAAAATGGTTCTAATTTCATGAGAATTATAAGAAAATAAATTTATTTACTATGCTTGTTAAGAAGATAAGAGAAAATAAATTTATTTACATTTAATAAGAAAATAAAAAGAATTATTTCAGTTAATACGTAAAAGAAAATAAATCATTTTCGAAAAATACATAAACAAAGTAAAACAAAAATAAATTTATTTTCGAAAAATAGTGTTCGACCGGTAGGAAATAAATTTATTTTCTTATAATTCTCTTTTATGAGTTCTATAGCAAGAAAGTGTAAAATAATGTATTTAGTAATGATGATAGTAGTAAGAAGCAGTACTATTAATAATGTCTTCTTGCCATTAAAGCAAATAAAGCTGCTCTTATTATTATTATTATTATTATTATTATTATTATTATTATTATTATTATTATTATTATTATTATTATTATTATTATTATTATTATTTAGCAATTTTCTCACTATTACATGCAATCATGACTATCATATAATTTATAGACACCCTTCTATTCCAATCCATCATCTCTTGAAATCCAAGGGATATTTACAAATTTACTAAATATACAAATTTATATTGATTACAAATGTTGGACCCATTCTTTAATTATGGTCAATTTAATAAAAAGTAATTATATATAAAAAATTATACTTTTTAAAAAATATGTCAAAAAAATAAAATAATTTATATTTTAAAACGAAAAGAGTAATTAAATATAAGATATTGATTTAGTCGTCGGATTATTTTCAAGTTCGCTATATTAACCCGTTGATCTAGCCAATAAATTTAATTGTGTTTCATTAAATTTATATCGTATAATTTAATTTTGACTCGATTTTTTTTTATTTAATAAGTTGGACCACCCAAATTATTTATTTCAATCTCTACCCTTTTGTTTGTAATGAATATTGGCATTTATGTGAATTTAGCTTTCTCATTATTAATTGGGAGAGTGGAAACTATTATATCGCATTATTTTTATAGAAAACGTCCAAGCTATAATGAAGGGAACCAACAAAATAATTGTAAGAGTAAGTCCAAAGCATTAAATATAATAATTTTGGGGAAATAATGTTTATTTATTATGATTTTACATAATTTACTATGCATGATCTTTTGTTTATTACTAGCATTTTTAAAATTAAAAAAAAAATAATTTAACTAATTAACGAGTTCAAAATTTTAGTTGAATTTTATTGTTTTTTCTTGATTTTTTTTAAGAATAATTCAAATTAAATTATTTAACGAATTCAAGAAATCCAAAATAATATTTTTCAAAACTTATTTTTTGAAACGTTCTTCCTTTATTTTCAAGATTAAGAGGTAGACATATCAATGGACCAAGTTGGCCGGTCTAGTTTAGTCCGTTATCGAACCAAAACCGGTCGAACCGTGATTGGAACCGGTCGGTCGGTTAGCCGGTTCAGGTTTAACGTATTTTCAAACTATGATCGTTATGAATCGCGAACCGTTGTCGAAAGTCTAATTGAACCGCCAGTTAAGCGTTAATTTTTAAAATAAAATCGGTCAAACCGCCCGGCTCGCCGCTGAAAACCATGAACCGCCGGTTCAACGGTCCGACAGTTTAGCGGGCCAGTTTTGATTCATCTCCCTTTCAAACCGTGGCCGGCGGGTCGTATCCCGATAAGGGTCATGACCACGTTTGTTAAGAGGTAAGATTGGAATTTGTTATATTTTTTAATAGAAAAAATATTTATAACATCATTACGTTACGGGACTATAATTTAGAAATCCGAAATATTGGAAAACAACTGCTAATTATATAAAATTAAAGAAACTATTTGTTTTTTCAATAAAGTTTCTTGGTTGATCAAACCATTTATTGTCTAGAGATTATCAAATTCTGAAGATAATAATAATATTAAAAACGCAATTAGAGGCAGTGAAAGGAAAGGTTAAAGCATGCTTAGTTTGTAATGATTCCTAGAAAATGTAATAATATAAAAGACAGACATATTTCGGTGTAAAGCAAATACTAGGTTTGCGAAATTTCCGGTTTTATGTTTTTATTTAGGACAAGGGTTAATTAGTTAAACTAATATAGATCAAGAATAGGGTTTTGGTTTAAGCATTATGATTAATAACATTAATCACATTTTCAAAAGCTACATTAACAAATAATCCAAAATTAAAAAATGATAATAATAATAATAATAATTAAGATCTATAATCATATATTCAAGTTATATAATAACCCTCCAAAACCAAAGCTATCCTTGTCTCCCTCTTTCTCTCTTTCTTCCTCTCTCACTTTCAGAAGCAAAACCAGAAAACAAAAATGTCAGAAACTCACAGAAAAATGGATAGTGGTGAAGATCAAGAAACTATATTTCATTCATACCCATGTGCTTATTATGTTCAAAGCCCATCTGCCATTTCTCATGCAAATAGTTCAGAGCTAAACAAAACCCACATTATTAATCTTGATTCTACTACATTTGAATCTCCAACAAGATCCGATACGAATATTCTACTTAACAACAAGATCCCTGAGGTTTCAAGTTTCACTCTTTCTCGTTACTCTTCTTCTCATGGCTCTAATAACTCGTTCTTGAATGAGAATAAGAAGGTTCTTTCTGGAGATGAAAATGGGGTTAACCGTTTGATTATTGTTGATGGATTTGAGGAAGAAGATGAAGATGATGATGATTATTATTATGGGAAAAATGGTAGATGGTGGTGGAGATTTTGTTCTTTTAGAAAAAGTTCTTCTTGTTCTTGGATAACTCTGCAAATTTCATGGAGGTTTTCGGTTAGTTTATTAGTTGGTTTACTTGTCTTCTACCTTGCTACTAAGCCACCCCCGCCAAAGATCTCCATTAAGGTACATTTTCTATACTCTTTTTTCAATTTATATACTTAATTATGAAATTAATTAAATACATTTTCCTACTACAATAAATTAATTTTTTTCAATTATAAAAAAAAAAATTATTCAAAATTAAAACTATCCAAACTGTTGTTTTACTGAATGATTCTTGGTTGATTAACCTTCTACAATGGATAGAATATAGTTTATAAGGCTCTCATAAGTCATAAGTCATTGGTTGATTAACTTTCTACTAATACCTACTACAATAAATGGCTTATAAGGCTCTGGTAAGTCATTTATTATGGGCCCTGACCATATCTCCTAGCCCCAAAATATAAACGGTTTTTTTTATGGGTTAAATGAATTCAATTTTTATTTTAATTTAGAGTAAAAATTATTTTTATTTTAATTTAGAAAATAGATATATTATAAAAATAATATTAAAAAAAATATTTAATTAATATTTTACTGTTCTTATATTATAATTGTACAATAATATGTTTGAAATGCGGTTATATTGTTTTTAATATGGTTTAATTATAATTATTGTATAACTATTTTACAAATTTAGTATTAAAATTGTAAAATTTTTTTTTAATAAAAATTTCGAAAATATTATTAAAATTTAGTGCGTTTGTTTTTTTTTTTTTTCTTAGATCTATTTTTTAAATTAAAATAAAAAGTGGGTCTATTTTTATATATTTTACAAATATCAAGTCTTTTCATATAGCTATCAAAGGTGAGAGGCTCAGAGTTTTTTAGCAGCCTTAGCCATGTTAATGGACCCAAACTTGTCCTTCAATGGGAGACTTCAGACTACTGGTTATGGTCTGTAGCCACATGGAATTTTCGTTTCTTGTAGGATATGGAGCAATATCTTATCTATTTCCTGCCTTTTGGCTGCAACTTACCCATAATTTCTGTGACCCATTTGTCTGTTAAACCTTGAATTATTAATCCGAATATCCAATTCCAATGGTACTTGTGTGTTTGTACACTACATTCTTTCCAAAAATGATTTACTAACACTTGAATGTACAAGATCATTCTCTACGGTAGGGCTTGTTTAATCAAGTTCGAGATTAGAAGCAGACTTAATCTCGGCTCGTTTAGAAATAGTTTAATTTAAACTCGATTACATAACCTTAAATATATTGGGTTCATGAATTACGCTCGAATTTGATTCCTTTATCTTATGAGTTAAACTTGAATGAGTTTTTATCGAACCATGTTCATGTATTTGTGAATTATAGGTGATTTCATGCTTCAGGTGCTAACAATTAACGAAAATTATTTAACCAGATCAGTTCCATGAGATCGCTCATCGACCAAGCTGAAAAATTTGTGTTGCAGGTTGCAGGAATCAGGCAATTTGGACTAGGAGAAGGAATAGATGGAAGTGGTGTTACAACGAAGATGCTCACCTGCAATTGTTCATTGAATCTTTTTGTTGAAAATGAATCTAAGGTTTTTGGCCTTCATCTTCAACCTCCTACACTAGAAATGCTCTTCGGTCGTCTCCCATTTGCGATCTCACAAGTAAGTTCTTGTAGAATAATTAGACAATAGTAGAGGTGGCCACGGGCCGGGCCTCGGTCCGCCGGCCCATGGTTCAAGAGGGGTGGAACCAGAACTAGCCCGCCAAATTGCCGGTTCGATAGCGGATCAATTAACCGGTGATTTGGGGAGGTGGATCCGACGGTTTGGGGAGGCGGAACCGGCGGTTCAAGTCCGGTCCACGGTTCCCTACGGTTCTAGTTCCAAAATTCCTTGAATCTGAAGCTCGTGGACCGGCCGATTCAAGTTACAGTTCCGGCGATTACGGTTTTTCAACAGATCGGTTTAGGCGGGCCGGCCGGGCCGAACCGGCCCATGGCCACGTCTAGATAGTAGTACTCGTTGACTAATTATTGTTGAATTTTCATTATTAATGTTGAAATAATTAATTTGTGTATATGATTTATTTTAGGGCCCAAAACTATATGCAGAAAGCCATGGAAGAACATTATTCAAATTATCAGTAGGAACGAAGAACAAACCGATGTATGGAGCAGGAAGAACAATGGAAGACATGTTAGAATCTGGAAAAGGATTGCCGATTTTGATTCGAATAAAGCTAAACTCACATTTTCGTGTCGTTTTGAACCTTATCAAGCCAAAATACCATCATCAAGCAGTGTGTTTGTTGATCTTAGATGATACTTATGATGAGAAACATCGTACTCAAGCATTTAATAGCACTTGCAAAATATCTTAATCTTGATTAGTAAATAATTATAGTGATGGTTCGATGAAAACTGAACTATAAAAAATTACATAATGATACTAAAAAGCGGTGAAAATATCAGATAACTTGATTTTGTTCGAACCACTTTATATGTTTTGAATAAAATGTACGAAAAATTGGAAAATATGTAAAATATTAAGTATATATAAGAAGATTCAAATATTTGGATTTGTATGTGTAATATATACATTATACAATATATGTAGAAATGCTTATTTTTTCAATATAATTACTTTTCACATCATGTATTCAAATATTTTCAATACTTTTTTTTTTATAATTTTTTTAATTTATTTAGAAATCCAAAAGTTGGCCCAAGTCCATACCTCCTACATGGTTCAGCCAATCACTTCCAAGATGGATGTCCAACAAAATTCTTACTTGATTTAGGAGTGGTGGCCATGGCCGGGTTGGTCCATTCGGCTCGCCTGGCCCAGCCGCCAAAAGCTCGGATCGGCCTGCCATTGAATCGGAATCAGTCGAGCTGTGACCGGAACCGATCGGTCGGCGGGCTAGTTCCGGTTCAATATTTTTTGAACCGTAACCATTACGAATCGTGAACCGTTGTCGAACCGTTGAACTGAACCGCCGGTTAACCGTTAAATTTAAAAAAAAAAAAAAAAGACGAACCGCTGATTAACCGGCTCGTCACCGAATCGCCGGTTAACCGGCTCGGCGGTTCAGTGGGCCGGTTCCGGTTCATCTCCCTTCGAATCGTGACCTGGCGGGCCGCTGCCCGGAACTAGCCCGGCCATGGCCACCTCTATGATTTATGATAAATAATATGTGATTGAGTCCTTTCATTTTAAAAAAGAATTTTAAGTCCACAAAAATTTCTATTGTTCTACTCTCGAGTCCTTTCATTTAATTTCCGTACATTTCATCATTTAGTAGTATTAAAAAGACTAAAATACTCTTTGTATTATGTATATTTTTATCTTTAAAATTTACACTAATTGACTCTCTAATCCTTATTAATTTTTTTATATTTAATTTTAAGTTTTAATAATAATTAAAATTAATTTTTATCACGTTTCCTTTTTCTTTTTTTACCTTTTCTTCTTCTTCACTTTCCTTCCCTTCCCTTCCCTTCCCTACCCTAGTTTCTTGTTCCTCTCCTCCTTCATTTTAGAGCAGCAACAGTAGTCTCCACACCTAATATAATCTTTATGACCTAATAAATGGAGCTTACCAAGAATTGGGTACTTAACAAACCTAACCGGACGAGTGTGAGACCGGAGCTGACGAAGTGCAGTTCGAGTCTTGAGATCGAAGACCTGGATTAGACCAGAAAGATCATAGGTGGCAATAAGAGACACGTCGATGCTAAACGAGCAAGAGGTAACAAAGATCATAGGTGGCAATAAGAGACCAGAAAGTTCATTTATCGCATTCAATTAATGCTAAATAAGCATGATTATCCTTAATTAATTTGATTATTGTAGATGGGTAATATATTAACAATAAATTAAGTGGTCTAGCTTGATCATAAAATGACAAAACTAGCATGTTGGATTACCTAATTTTGGTCCAAACACTAGGGATATATTTAGTATTTATATAGGATATGTTATTAATTTACTATTAACTTGCAGAATGTTTTGGTCTACTCGGAGGTAACCACCTGTCAGTTCAAACCATCAGCTAGAATCGTCCTGAAATGGATCTGGCCCCTTCAAAAAATTGAATCGTCATGAATCATAATCAAGCCGTGCCCTTTGGGGTCGCTTCAAGATTCAGTTTTTTCTTGAATCATGAACCAAAACTAACTATAAATATGTCTGAATCTTCTAAAAAGCCAATCGTAACAATGTTAAAATCACTTGAATCATGCTAAAATAGTCTGTACATCGGCTAAAACTTCATTCCAATTGTAAATCTGCCCTGAATTGCTAGTTCATATGTCGTACTCGAACCATGAGACAACGGTTTAGTTTTAGGTTCCACGATACCTTGAACGGTGAATTGTCGATTTACAATCTGAAACTAAACCGACAATTTAGATTCTCTCATTTAATACTGTATTTTTTACTATCTTTATTTAGAAATCGAAAATTTCAGAGCACAAAAAAATTTTCTAAGTTTAAGTTAAGGAATTAAAATAGTTTAACTTATAATGTAACTTTTTTATAAATCTAGCAGGCGGTGGCCACCACTTGCCGCCCTAGGTTCCGCCATAGCACCAAGGAAAGCCATATGTTCATCATTTTAATGTTAATTAATTAGCTTAATTATAATAATATCTTTAAAAAAGGGTTAGACAGAAACAGACAAATCATGCAAAATAATTATTATTAATTAGAATAATTTATAATAAGTCAATAACATAAGCTAAAAGCTTGAAAATTACATTACTAATAAGCTAATCTTGTGATTAATGGAAGCACTTTTCAATTTTTTTTTGTTTTGTTTTGTTTAAGAGGAAATAATGGCTTTTTATTGGTTAATTATGAAATGTTATTTAAATAATTAAAAAATCTCATTTAGCATTAATTAATCATAAGATTAGATGATATTTTGTATTGCTTATATAGAATAAAAATCATTAAGAAGCAATTAGTCCTTTACAAATGATCCTTTTAGGGCCTAATCATGCACTATATGAGCATTTACTAATCTACATTACTATTTTAATTTGCATGTAATTTTCCATCCAAACAATGCAATTAAAGAAAGTTATCATGTAATTATGGAGAGTGCAACATTAAAGGATCAACCAAACACCTAATTAAAACATCTTAAGCAATAAGCACTAATGTGCACTTAACTAATAGTTTATACATAAAAAGTTTTATTATTAAGCATTAATGACTTAACTTAGTTTAATCTATCACATTAACCAAAAAAAAAATAACAAATTAGCGAATTAATACTTGTGGGGTTCGAACATACGATCAAATTTATTCTTTCATCTGTGTCAGCGCAATATATACGTATAAACTTTTGTTTCTTTGTTCATCTGTGTCAGCGCAATACGTACGTATAACCATTATTTTTGTGTGGGAGTGACTATAAATCAAATCTCATCTTTTTAAGTGGGAAGACCACATTTATACATGTTGCAATATTTGTTAATTAGCTTCCTAAAACAAATCATTTGTTTCAATTATCTTAAGCTTGATTATATGTTTGTTTATGGTTTGAGTACTTTCTCTATTGTGCAAGATAATTATTTTTAAAATTTTTAATTTTGAATTTGTATTTAAATATTTCTAAATTTGACAAAATAAATATATGTATATATGGACGGTCATAAATTATTAATACTTCCTAAATTTATAAATTTCATATATTTTTATGATTTTTTTTTTTCATATTCATTTAAACTAATTCGAATTTATTTTTTTTTAATTATGCACTATATTAAATACCATTTTATCTTTTTTTCATCTTATTTTTTATTTTCTCTCCTTTTCTTTGCTATGACCAAATATTTGTTGTTTTTCTATCATCAAAAAATATTTTTGTTGTTTTGTGCTTTTTTCTTTATTTTTTTTTTAATATATGAATTTCTAGAAGCATATATTAAAAAAATAGCTATGAATATAATAGTGGATTAATTAAAAAATGTATTAATTACCCATTAAATTATCAAAAAAAAATTAAAAATTTCTGGAATAAGATTAAATACAAGCTTAATTATAACCAAATACATTTAAATTAGCAAAAAATAAATGTAAAATAAGATTAAATACAAGCTTAATTATAAGCTAATCCAATTTTTTTTATTCCCTCCCTTTTATTTAAAAAATAATAATAATTTTTTAAGTAGTGCATAAGAAAAGGGTATGAATGAAAGTTGACATGGCATCCAATATTTGTGGTTTCCACACGAAAGTGGAATCCATTTTGTTAGTTTAATTGAAGTTGGCATTCTTTACACACGAAAGTGGATTCCATTTTAATTCTAATTTATTTTATTGTACGTAATTAATTATTAGTGGATTTTTAATTCAAATTAATCCATTTTTTTCTTTTTTTTAAATATAAAATTGGAGCTTTATCAGTAGAGAATGTTTGATTAAACATGTTTAAATAGTTAATTAATTATTTTTAATAAGTATTTATAAAATGTTAAATTTTAAAAAAAAAAAAACTTAAAAAGTGTTAAAAAAATTAATATTTTATAAAAATTTTATAGGCCCATAAAAACAATTAATATTTTGTATTTTCCTTTTTTGGGTCGAAATAAAAATATAATTTTAATAATATAATCTTAAATATCTCTAAAAATTTAACATTTTAAATTTATTTTACCATTTATGTACCTTCTATTTTAATTTATATTTCTATTTTGTATTTTTTTAATAGAATATTTGTAAGTAATATATTTAAAAAAATTATAAGAAAATATAAAAATTGTAGTTTAGGTGGCTGGATAGTGGTATTGGATATCCAACGTAGACCACCTTTGTAAAAAGCACTTATTTTTGTAGAAAAATGGTAGACAATTAACCTATCATGCATAAAAATTAGCTTAATTAGGTAGTGGAATTCCACCTTAATTTGTCATGAATAAAGGTACAATCCTAGTTGAAATAAAATAATATTTGAATTTTTAAGAAATAAATTAAAAATTAATACTTCTAAATTAAATTATTAATAATAATTACTATTTTAAGCAAATATGAAAGTGAAAAATTATTATAATTAATTGTTAAATTATTTTAAATTTCCTCATGTCAGTCATAATAAAAAAAGCTTGCAATATTATGTGTCGTAATCCGATTGGCGGAGAATTATTAATTAAAAATAAATTATAAAAAGAAGAAAATTCGTCCTTAAAAAGGAAAGTGATGGATTGGTTTTTGGCACACCATTATTATTTCTTCAAAGAAACAACACAATAGCTTTGAAGTCTCTTCGCTAAACACTATTATACTGCAAATTAAAGGTACATTTCCTTAATTATTTGCTAATTACTATTATAATTTATCCTTAATTACTATTATTACTAGCTCTTTTAATTGTCTTTTTTATTTATTTTTAATTTTATTTGATTTTTATAATATGTATATATTTCTCGATTTTTTTTTTTTTTTGAGATTTTCTGAATATTTCACATGCATGTATCAATAATGTTTTTTTCAACCATTATTATGAAGATATATATAGCGATTTCAGGAAGATATAGATATGTTAAACGACATGTCGTGGTGCCCATTTAATAATTGTGAATTAACCAAATAAAAAATTAATAAAAAATCACATTATAGATAAAAAGAGGAAATTAACCTTAATAAATATATTAAAAAAATTAATTAGTGCTTCACATTAAAATTATTATCTTGTATAACATATTATTATTTTTTAAAATAAAATAAAGAGTTTAATAATGCAAATGGCTACTACAGACACAAACTTTTAATTTTTTTTATAATAAACTATATGTTAAAACCAATATTAAAAAGGAGAAATAATTATATTGGAAATTCAGCCACTACTAGTATTATAGTATTACTAGTAAGAACAAAATAGATATTAATTTATATTTATCTATTTTAATCTTAATAATAAATATAAATATCTTAAACATATATAAAAGGGAGCCAAAAATAATTTTTTAGAAATTCTATTCATCCACCCTTGCTTTTTATTTTTACCAATTTTTTTTTTTAATTTAAATTTGATTGTAACTTAATTATTTAATTATAATTAATGAAACAATTTTAAATAAATTTTAATTAATGAATTTCAACAGTATTAATAAAATCATAAACTTTACTCGGTCAGCACCGCCACATTTGAGCTCTGATGTTCACACACGCCGTATTGTTGGAAAATTGACATCGAGATGAATCTAACACCAACAATCATGTTTCAATCAGTTGCTGAAGAAATCCACACTTACCCGATCAAAGTTTCGGTCGTGTTTTGACTCTCTAAACTAAAAATTTTCAACTGTATTTTTCGAAACTTTTCGAGGATCGCATATTGGAAACAAGTATATATTATGAATCCTCATATCAAGCGCTTTATTTACCATATTCATTTGTCTCATTTGTCGTCAAAAATGGAAGTCAGATTTTGGGTTTAGAAAGTTTTAATTTTAGTTCCTATACAGTTTGATACTTATGATAAATTTTAATTTGGTACTTTAATTGTTTTTTTATGCAAAGATTAAAATGTCTAACTGTCACAAAATGGTAGAACTTAAAACTATAATACTGAAAATAGAAGGATTAAATTGTATAAAATTTGTCTAAACCTAATAATAAATACATATGTAAAAAATTGAATACTTTGTGAAAATGATCTTGGCTAGACAAAAAATGGATCATTTAGATTGCAAGATATTTGAAACTTTCTGTATTGATATCGTATTGGAAACTGATTACATCTCAAACTCAGAGAAATAGTTGAATAAACAAATTTTAATTGAGTAATATACAACACTGTCTTACTCCATTGAAACAAAAATATCATCCGGATATAAAAATACGACATTCATATAAGAGAAATCAACAATTAAAACAATCTAGTTACAAACTTAAAATAATTATAATCCTAAATGCTTCTCATTTAGTTTTTGAGTAGATGATTTAATTTTTAAACAAACTTTTTATTAATATAAATTCCAAATAGCATGCAAACATGTTTGTTTAGGTATTGTTTGTTTGAAACACATTTACATGCAAATAAATTTTCTAGAAAATTTAATTTTTTTTTGATTACGGTAAGTTTAAAATACTAACTTTTCTTCATTTTCCTTTAAATCTCATTATCTTTTTCAACTTTGCTTTCAATTAAACACTTCAAATGGAAATCGACTACTTTCATGAAAGTTCAACTTTTCCTATAACTTACTCCATCCAAACATTAATCATTGTCATGAAACACTTTTATGAAACACTTCGAAGGTACCAAACAATCACTGTCGCTTGGACTTTTATTTGGTGGCCTCAACTCAGGAATCCATCTCTGAAAAACCGATGAAAAGCTGCCTATAAGATTTTGGATCAAACAAAACCCGAAATCCAATCCGACTCCCTCTCTCCCTTCCAATCGTCATTCGTCAAAGTTTTTGTGCTTGTCAAGGTCAATGTTTCCCAGGCTAGGATGATCAATTCTGACAGTGAATGGAGTGAAACGACAGTTAAAAATATGGACGAAAACATGCTCTGTTTCACGAACATATTCAAAAAATTTGACCTTTTTGTATTTTTTATTTTTTTTTCAATTTGCTTTTTGTTTTTAAAAATTTTAAAAAAATAAAGGCATTAGTGTAAAAGAAAAAAATTGTTATTTTCCTAATTATGATACTTATGTACTAATTTTTTAAAGTAAAAGTTGAAAATGTGCATTTTCCTAACTTTTCATATTTTATAAACAAATATTATAAAAATAAGTAACATATATTCAAATAATTATATATTATTCTAACAATTAGTTTAATATTTTTGGTAAACATTACAACAAATTCACTTAAAAAAATTGCTTTAAACTTCTTAGATATTTGACAAATTGGAATTATTTCATTAAAAGAAATTAAAAATGGTAAATATTAATTACGTCCACTTATAAGTAAGTGCACTTATAAGTAAATAACTGATAAATTATGTAAGCTTATAAGTAAATAAATGATAAATTAATCTTTAAAAAATAATTAATTTTAAAAAAGTCGGTAGCGTATAATTTAATACAAAATTAAGTATATTTACACGTACTTTTATTTATAAATTAATTTTTTCCCTATTTATTTTATATGTTACTCCCTAGGTACAGCTTGGTAATCACTAATGAAAAGAAATGTACCTAGGAATTGGTTAAAAATATATCCTTAAAAAACAAAAAAAGTTTTCTTGTAAAAGAGAATTTTGTTCAAATTAATGAATGCTTTTCTTAATTAATTACAATAAAGATTTAATTAAGTATATAACTAATTTTTTACAGGTATCAACGGCTAATATTACGTAGATTTGTCTATAATCTTCACATGATTTTAACATAAAACTCATATTAATTTCCACGAAATAATCCCAATTTGACACGTGTCTAGTTTAATATTTTTATTTTATTTTTTTTTTCTAATTAAGTACATTTTCATGAGACTGATTACCGTAATTAGTCAATGAATTTTGAATCTTATTTGAGATCCAATGCCCTTATAATACCAATTCCGTACGTATAATTAATTATAGGTTACTTAACTTTAATGAAGATAAGATCTAATGCCCTTATAATAACACTTCCGTACGTATAATTAATTATAAGTTACTTTAACTTTCACAAGTAATTAAGAATAATTTATTATAAGTGCTAAACACTTATTTTGGTTATCGATTAACAAAATTTCGGTTCGATTTCAATTTAAAAATGTTATTATAAACAAAATAAAATTATAATTTCTGTCTTTAATTTTACAGCTTATAAATTAATCCCTACATTTTTTAAATATAAATAATTTTATCTTTCTAATTTTTCCATGTTACATTATGAAATCGTCACTTTATTTAAATTTTCTCATTTTGATAATTTTTTTAGTAAATCATTTTGATAGGTAATTTTCTTTTTTTAAAAAAAAAATCTAAGTATTGTACTCTTTCATAGTAATTAGAAATAAAGTATAATTAATATATTTAAATTAAATTTATTTTATAAAATTATTATTCATTATTTTAAATAACTTTATATTGAAAATAAATTATTATTTACATAAAACCAAAGTACTAATTATGTCATAGATTATTTGACTTAAATGATTTGACTTAAATGATGATTAGTCCTATAACTCGAACTGTTCATAAGTTATTCGAAATTTAATTTAATAAAAATTTATTAAATTCAGCTTGAAAGATAAAAGGAATTAAATTTAAGCCAAATTTTTGTATTAGACCGAACTATATAACTATTATTTAACATTGGCTACCCACATTATTAGGAGACTTCAATATTAGTTGGCCCTCCATACTATTAGGAGGCAACTCAAGCATTTTAATTAATTAATTATTAATATTAATTCTTATTTGTCTCAAATATTTTGTATTTATGTGGCTGTTTTTAATTTTAACATATATGTGAGTATCTAATTAGGTTTAGTTTAGCTAAATTCTTTATTTATCAAATTAATTAGTTTTTTAAAATTTTAATATTTATTTTTATTTATTGTCTCTCCAAACAATTTATAATATATTGTCCGAATGCAAATAATTCTTCCCCAGATATTAACTTGTGTTGAATTATGTGTTTGACTGAAAATAAAGATTTTCTAAAGAACAAAATATACATAGATAAACCATAATTACACTTATTTTTTGGTCGGCCATGCTGTAAGTTTCAATTATAACATACATTAAAAATGTATTATTTGTTAGACAAAAATATTTTAAAAATTTTAATAAATAATCTTAAAAAAATTAAAAAAAATAATTTACTCATTAACATATATTAATACTTTATAATAAAAATCGATTGATCGGTTATTCTTTAAAAAAAATCGATTAATCGGATATTCATATCAGTATGAGAAATATTCAATTTGATACCGCATCATATTGATATTTCAATAGGAATAGTCATCTTATGAACGACGTAACACGGAGTAACTTTGCCCTTAAAAATATACGTCAAATTAACGACAAACGACACAAAATAGTCATATAATTTATCTGTTATGCATCTAAATTACTCTTGATAAAGGCCTAAATTATATATTTTAGAAAGTATATATACATATTTAATCTCTTATAAACATAAAAGGACCACACAATTTACGTAAACTTGAGAGAGCAAACTATGCATCTGGTTATAATATGTACGTATACATGTTTGTTTGTACATGAATGATAACAACCTCTTGCTCTTAACGTACCTGGGGAGATACAAAACTAACTTACCTGGGGAGATACAAAACTGAGGCAGGTTTTGTGCTCATGCATGATATGAACGTGACTCAACACAGTCTTCAATAATTCTTTTTAACATTATAATAATTTACTTAATTTAATCACTAATTATTAATTAATTAATTTGGACTTATAAGCTGTTTATTTTCCTACCAGGAGAATATATTTTCTTGCAGATTTTCCGCCGGACTAGGCGAAAAAAGTAGTCTTAATTAACCAGCTTTTCTTATAACTCTTGCTTTTACTTCACTCTCTTTATTACTTGTTTCTACTTTCTATGCCGAAAATCCGACGTCGTTTAGTTGATAAATCTCTCCAAATTTCTAACTTGCCCCTCATTTCAGAATATTTCTAAGGAAAATTATTATTTAGTTTTTAAAGTTTGGTCGATATTACTATTTAGTCACTCGTTTTTTATATAATAACTATCTCATCCTTATTATTTGGCTCCATCCAACTATTGATTCGTACCGTTCTGTAAGAGTACTGAAAAATTACATCAAACCAAACATAAAGGATGAAATTGTAATTTTGCTATTTTCAATATGAGAAGTGTTACCATTACATCAAACACTTACTGTAAGAGTACTGAAAAATTAAATTCGAAGCAAAGTAATTCAATTTAAGGATTTTAAAAACTTTAACTTTAAATCAGTCATATAGTAAAATTACATATTTATGTACAAATATATATATATATATATATATATATATATATATATATATATATATATATTATAATGTTAGCAGAAAGAAGATGTATCTTGCCAAGAACCTGCCGTAGAAACTTCCATTTATGTGTTTTTTAAAGTACAGAAGAAGATTAGCTAGAGAAGGTTTTACTATAGTAAAGTTTAAAAATTGAAGATTATAAATAACTTCATGTAATTAAGAGTTTTAACACTTGCTTTTCGCTCTCCTATTCATCCTCCATTTTTGCAGTTGGGTGTTTTCTAGTTTTCTTGATTCTTAATTAGCTGTTCTAATCATAATAATTATAGTTTCTTAAACTTCTTCTGTGTATAGGAGAATCAGTTTCCATGGCTGAAAACGAAAATGGTAGTAATTTGCAGCAAACTGAAGGGGGAAAATGGAAGATTCCATTGCTGGTTTTCTTCAAAGATGCAAGGTATTTTTATATATGCTTTTCTTTTACTTGAAAAAGAAACTTATTTCATGAGATAATTATGTTTGTTATTACGTTGTTATTATTATTACAGACATGTTTTCAAAATGGATGAGCTTGGTTCGGAGATACTAAGGATTGCTGTGCCTGCTGCTATGGCTTTGGCTGCTGATCCTATTGCTTCACTGATTGATACTGCTTTCATCGGCCATCTAGGTTCGATTTTCATGAATCTTTGCGTCTAAACTTGTCTAAAAATGACTGCATTTTTGTAACAAAATCACACATATCTCACTTGATTATGAAGATGGCTCCAGTGTGACGGTAAAGTTACTCTGGCGGTGACCTGAAAGTCATGGGTTCAAATCATTGGACTAGTTATAGAATCCATGTCCTTAATAGATTCCATGTTTTTGGTCTGTCCTTCGAGTCCAATCTTCCACTTATCGCGTCAACTTCCTGCTCTATGGATCGCATCAAACAGTCTCTTTGCTTATAAATTTTTTTACACAGGACCTGTGGAAATAGCTGCTGTAGGAGTAGCAATAGCTATATTCAATCAAGCATCAAAAGTAACCATATTTCCATTGGTTAGTATAACAACATCTTTTGTTGCTGAGGACGATACTGTTCAAAGGATCAGCGATAAGGAACCGCAGAAAGGAGAGGAGTTGGAGAAGGATAATTCAGCTAAAATCAAACCTGAACAAAAGGAACCCAAAACAGAAGATGAAACGCTTGAGAACTTAGAGAAAGGGACTGTGTCTGCGATGAAAAATGATGAACAGAAAGATTCCATCCCAAATGCTGGTAATTTTCTATCATCGCATTCCTTCCCAATTCATTAGGAAGGAAAATGTTTATTAATATTATCATTTTTTAACAATTTCATTTGCAGATTGCAAGGCAGCTACTTGCAAAGAAGCAACTTTTACTGAAGGAAAAAGTATCAAAAGCATACCAAAAAGGAAAAATGGAAAAAGGAATATTCCTTCAGCCTCTACTGCTCTTATTGTTGGAGGAATTCTTGGTCTCCTGCAAGCTATATTTCTCATTTTCTGTGCTAAGCCTCTTCTGCATATTATGGGTGTAAAATCTGTAAGTAAATTTGGTTACTTTTCTATATTCCTTCTAATTATGTGAGTGAGTGTTCGATCCTTGCAGTAAGCTTCGAACTTGAAAATTTACAGTTCTTGTTTGAATTTGACAGGGTTCTCCAATGGAGATTCCAGCTACGAAGTATTTGACATTAAGAGCATTAGGTTCACCTGCAGTTCTTCTTTCACTTGCAATGCAAGGAGTTTTCAGAGGATTTAAAGATACTAAAACTCCATTATATGCAACTGGTAAGAAACTAAATATATACATAGCAAGAAATATATAATTTAGAATTATTTTTCTCATTTTTCTTTTTTTTTTCTGCAATAGTTGCTGGAGATCTCACAAATATAATTCTTGATCCAATCTTTATCTTTGTTTGCCGATTGGGAGTCAGTGGTGCAGCCATTTCACATGTTCTTTCCCAGTAAGAATCATTAATTATCCTTAATTAATGTTCTTTTTATGCTTAATTTCAAAACATTTAAGCAATAATTAACTAACTAATGATCATATTTTTAGGTACTTGATTTCAATAATCCTCGTATGGAAGTTGATGCAAAAGGTTGATCTCTTACCACCAAGTGCTAAAGATTTACAATTCGGCCGTTTTCTTAAAAACGGTAAGCAACTGAAAACATTTTCTTGTCCAAAAAATACTTATCTAAACCAAGTTCATAATATCACCTCATACGCATAGACCTGATCTAGGTAAGTATTTTCTGAATTGCAGGATTCATGTTACTAGCAAGAGTCATAGCAGCAACAATTTGTGTAACTTTAGCAGCATCAAGAGCTGCAAGACTTGGTTCAACAGCCATGGCTGCATTCCAAGTTTGCTTACAAGTTTGGCTAACTTCATCACTTCTTGCTGATGGGTTAGCCGTAGCTGGACAGGTTAAAAAAAACTAAACAAATCCCAAAATTTGAAATTTTAATATGAGTTCAGGAAATTGATGCGTTTTGATTTGTTCATTTCAGGCAATTATTGCTTGTGCATTTGCTGAGAAAAACTATCAGAAGGCAACAACCACCGCGACCCGGGTTTTACAGGTAGGCTTATCAGCACAACCACCGCGACCCGGATCAAGATTCTATATCCTAAACTGAAATTGGGTTTTGATTATGATCTGCTGCAGATGAGTTTTGTTCTTGGTCTTGGACTAGCAGTTTTTGTTGGACTAGGTTTGCATTTTGGTGATGGAATATTCTCAAAAGATCCTCATGTTCTTCAGATTATCAGCATTGGAATCCCAGTAATTATTCCTTAATAACCCCTTAATAATTTAATTAATTAAATAATTATTTTTTCTTCTGCTAATAATTTTCTTTTTATTTACAGTTTGTTGCAGCTACACAACCTATAAATTCAATAGCTTTTGTCTTTGATGGTGTCAATTTTGGAGCATCAGATTTTACATATGCTGCATATTCTATGGTCAGTTCATTTATTTAAATATAATTATCAATAATATAAATAATTTTTATGTTAAATTATTAGATATTTAAATTTAATTTTTTTTTCTGTTTTCTTCAGGTTATGGTTGCTATTGTAAGCATAGCGGTGATTTTGTATCTTGCCAAAACTGCTGGTTTTGTTGGAATTTGGGTTGCTTTATCCATTTTCATGGGATTACGTACTTTCGCTGGCATCTGGAGGTAATCGCGATTACATTACATTTAGTGGTGGTCACGAGCCGGGCCGAGCTGGTTCCGGGCCTCGGCTCGCCGAGCCACGGTTCAAAGGGTGGAACGGAACCGGTTTGCCGAACCGCCGGGCTGGTGAACTAGCGGTTAACCGCCGGTTTGGTGGCGGGCCGGTTAACCGACAGTTTGGGAGGCTGAACCGACAGTTTGGGGAGGCGGAACCAGCAGTTCAAGTCTGATTAACCGGCGGTTCAAATCCGGTTCACGGTTACCCACGGTTTCGGTTCCAAAATTCCTTGAACTTGAACCGACCCGTCCTCCGACCGGTTCAGGTTAAGGTTCCGGTAGTTACGGTTTTTCGATGGACCGAACCGGTTTAACAACGGGCCGGTTTAGGCAGGCCGGCTGGGCCAAACCGGCCCATGGCCACATCTAATTACATTACAGTTCAATAAAAAAAACTTACCTCGATTTTTCGGGTTTTTTTTTTTTTTTTAATTTAATGAATTAAATGGAAATTTTTGCAGGATGGGAACAGGAACTGGACCTTGGAAGTTTCTAAGAGGAAAATTATTACCATAGGAAGAAAAAATTACAGTTTAGCAAAGCAGTTAAGATTTATTAATTTTTGAATTTTTGGTTTTTGTATATTTCAGATTTATATTATATACAGTATTATTGTATTAGTTTTGATGCTTAAATTGTTGATTAGGCTTCTATTTTATTTGCCTATCAACTTAATAAGGAAATAAAATGTTATACTTATTTATTTTCTTAGTAAAATTAAATATTTCATTAGTATATTTAAATTATTCTTTCCATTTTTAAATAAGTGTGAGATGTATTTTTTAATAATTTAACTATAATTTTTTATTTAATTTTTTTTATAATTTTTCTTATTTGTTAGTTCTAAAATTTGTAAAAATTGTATTTTTAAAGTTTAGATATATAAATAATTGTACAAATTTTGAGGCAATAATTGTTATATATTTTTATTTTTTAAAAATAAATAAATAAAATGGACATTATTTAATTATCCAAATATATGACCATTATTAATTAAAATTAAAACGCTTAAGATAGTCAAAAAATATTGTTGTGAAACGCTCTTTCTAGGATCCAAATAGCACATTAATTTGGCTAAAATCATTTTCACTAAACTACTATAAAATGTATTCTTTTATTAAAAAGGGAAATTTACAGAGTTTTATGAAAAATAACAAAAAAAAAAAAACTCCTTGTATTTTTTAAATGAATTATTTTATTCTCGTTATTTTAGTTAGACACTTAATTCTTTCCGTCTAATTTTCAACAAAATTCCGTTAAATATTTGAAAATTTGATTATTTTGAGATCGGTTTTATTAATTTACTTGTTTATGAAATTAAAAAAAATAAAAGAAAATGTAAAATGAAGAAATACAAAAATAATTATCTTTACAAATTATTTTGTGTTATTATTTTTATAAATTATTTTATTATTTTAAGATTGCCTTTATTATTTTACTATTCACGTTGATTTTATTATTTCATTTCTTTTATTTTTTGTTATTTTAATTTTGTAAGAATAATAAATTAAGTTATAAAAAATTAATATTTTTGTAATTGTTCATTTTTTTTATTTTTTTTTTTAAAATAATAAAATAAAATAATTTATAAAAATTATTATTTTTATGTTTATTCTTTATTTTTTTTAATTTTTTAATATGTAAAATAATAAAATAATAAAACCAAGGTTAAAATAGCAAATTATCGAAAATTTGCTGAAAATTGAACAGAAAGTATAAATGTCTAACAAGTAAAACTCAAATAAAAAATAATTTATTTCAAAAAATATAAAGAGATTTAATGTAAATTTTCCTTTAAAAATTGATAAAAAAAAATTGTATTCAATCCATTTAATTAAACAGAAAAAAAAATTACTCAATTAAATTTAATTACACACCCAACTAATTCATTTGATTCAAATCAGTTAAAATCACAAAAGCAAACCTTAACTAAAAAACAATTTCCATTTTTAGACCAAAAATACCCACTTGAAATTTAAGTAATCCAATTTTTCAACTAAAAAAAAAAAACTCTAAAAAGGGCCATAATCATGAACAAATACCACAACAAGAAACTTCATTATCCATACCCACATTTCATAGAAGATCCATCCACCCACCCACCCACCCACCCACCCATTTCCTTTTGGGTGAGAGGTTGGCATCAAATAAGGTAAAGGACTCCTTCCCTTCCCACAAAAAGATCCATTTTTTACTTAGTAAAAAGAAACGTTTCTTATTCAAGAAAAAGGAGGGAAAAAATAAATCTGTCACAACCCATAAATCACAATCACACTACTTATTGATTGATCTTCTCAATAAAGATTTACAAGAATCCAAAAATCAATAAATTCCAATCCTTTAATGGGTACCACCACATCATGAACTTGTACTACCAGTACTATTCCTTTTCTTTTCTTTCAAATATATATATATATATATATATATATATATATATATATATATATATATATATATATATATGTTTGGATTATTAAAATTAGAGAGCATATACATCTAATATTGATTTAGACAC
>CANUEY010614985.1:0-42950 GCA_948099555.1 Croton setiger
TATATATATATATATATATATATATATTTACCTGTATTAAAGATCCCAACAATAACATTATCTCCATAGGTTAATTGCAATGGAGGTTTATAATTAGTGCTTTCCAAGGTAAGCCCTAAGAAATTCCTGCTTCTTGTGGTATGCAACTTTAGTGTTTTGCTTCTAAATACTGAAATCACTCCTTTCATTTCTGCATGCATGAAATTATTTCTCTTAGTTACATTTTAATATTTCTCTAATGTGAATTAATAAATAATTAGTAAAATAAATTCAATATAACCATAATAAATCATTTATTTGCAATTCTAGCTGCTTGAGTTGAATTAAGCTTTGCAGAAAAGCCTGAGAAGCTATGCTTGTAGCTATAAAGCATAGATATTTTAGCTTCTTCTTCACTATAAGGAAAATTGTGAAAATAAATTGATAGATTAATAAGTAATTAAGTTCAAATAACGTGATAATTAACTTAATTATACCTTTCAAAGACATTAGAGAGCAGTTGAACATGAGAATGGGGTTACGAGATTGGTTATGCCCTAGATAAACAATATAAACAAGCAAATTAAGAAACAAAAAACAGTAATTATTAAAGGGACACAAGAAAAAACAAAGAAATTAGAAGTTTAATTACATGAGATGTAGAAATTGGGTGAAGAAAAAAAAGTGAAAATGTAAGAAATAGGGCCCAAAAATATTGGAAAAAAGTAGCCATGTTTGTCTCCTATATTGGCTGGTAGGGGACTGAATATAGAGTGTGGAGTGATCTCAAAGAAGGTGGTAGTATCTAGTTGCGTGCATTCCAAGTCTTCTTTTGGGATTTCTACTCACATTTTTTCCCCTATTCCATGATTATATTTTACCTTCAATGGTAAATGAAAACCCTAATATCAAACTTCAGATTCTCTTTTTTATAATGAAATAATAAGCTATAGCATTCTATTCATCACTTCAAACTTGTAACTTTTGCAAAAAATTTATAAAGAATCTAATCTAACGATGAAAATTTAGTCAATCAACCAGTGACATGTTGATCATTATACTTTTCACGAAAATGGTAAGATAAAAAAGTTTCGATTTTAATTCATGTCAATTACATTACTAACACGAATTTGATACTACATATTTAATATTGTAAATCTGTTATTAGTGTTCTCACATATATCATTAAAAAAAAAAGTTATATATATTGCTTCAAAACTATTATTGGTTGTAGATGCCTAATGTGTAGGGTAGTATCTATGCTTAAAGTTTACATATATAAGGGCACTCTTTATGCAGCTCCATCATATACCATAAATACAATAAAAGAGAATTGCATGTGATTACTCATCATTCTATAAATACATATACAACATTTATATTTTTGTCATATTTGACCAAATTTATATCTTACTTCCTAGCTATAAGCTTCTATAGTCATGTTTAAAAGAAATTGTTAAGGTAACTCATGTGCACAATTAAATACTACAATCAAGTTTCCTTTTTAGTATAAAAAAAAAATGTGAGCATTCGAACCCAGCCAATTGCAATATCGTAAATGCAAGAATAAACCCCATTTTTTGCTTCTTAACCCACTAATCTTTAACCATACATCTCAAGGTTCAACATTACATTTACATTTCTTGTGAATAAAATTTTTAAGCAAGAAATATAGGAATTAGAGACGTTTTAGGTAGTGACAAATTGGAAATCGTCTCCAATCAAGACCACCTTCTGACGATTGGATGCACTGTCACTAGTTATTGAAAATAATTTAGGCTCATCCAAATACCCATGTTCTAAGTTTTTGTGTCAATAATTGAAATTAAATTAGGACTCATCTATTTATGACGCAACAATAGGTGCCCACATTTCCCTCCAATTAAAACGTCCCAAAAATTGGCATCTCATTTCCCTCGAATTCCAATTTCATACAAAAACATCCCTAAAATCTAATAGACTTATTTTTTGTGATACAATAGTTAAAATGTCCAAAAAAATATTAAACGTCCTTAAAATCTAATAGACTCATCTTTTATGAAAAAATAAAAAATAGTTAAAATGTCTCAAAAAATATAAAAAAATTGGGGCAAACTTTTCCAACAATAATTTCTTATAGTGAGGTTTACAAAACTTCTCTAAAATTTAATACAATAATTAAAAACGTCCAAAAAACAAATTAGAAATCTTAAATTGACATGATAATTGGATCCATAAAATAAAAATACAAAATTAATGGATAACTATAAAATACAAATTTTTTTAAAGACCAAACATATAATATTAACTCAAGAAAATAAGTTTATAATACAATCCGGAATAATACTCAAGAAAATATTAGTGTCTTTGAGACGATATTTCATTCCTGAAACTTATTTAGATATTTTTTTGTCTTTTAGAGACGTGTTTTAATTTGTTCTAAAAACCATTTTTCTTGTAACGAATTGTGTGCAATACAAGTAGCATATGCATATATAGCTAATATGCAAGCAATAGAATATGAATGCTACTCTTTCCAATAAATAAATTCGCTACTCACTACTGCCATACAGGTTATAGCTATCACCCAAAATTAACTTTGTTGTTAATTACACCTATATAAACAAGGAGATTATAAAATTAAACTATATATCTATGTCTGTAATGATAATCACACAATAGTAGCTAGAGAAGCTCAAGCATTTACTAAAATACTAATTTCATATGTATAATTAATATTCAAGCAATGATCAAACCTACTTAATTCATTCTTAAGCTAAATTTTTACTACCACACATTGTATGGATTTGAGTTCATTCTTGTTGTGTAATCTCAAACTTATAATCAAAGTTTTCCTTTCACTTAATGTAAAACTTCGCATCATTATTATAAACCTATGCATACTAAGAACTTTCATTGTAATTAGGCATCATAAACTTCCATAATTGTATGTTAGTAATTAAATCATCTTAATTTTTTAAAGAAGTAATTAATAAAGCATTCATTTTGCTTTGATAAGCACGAAATTTAAGTGCAAATATGAAGAATTTTCATATTTCTTAGATGATATATATACATATATCATATGTATTCACCTAAACTCAATACCTATACCATGTCAATTAAACCAACCCCCCCTCTCTCTCTCTCACACACAACAAATTATTGGTGCTTTTATTGATATCGAGTATTCTCTCTCTCTCTCTCTCTCTCTCTCTCTCTCTCTCTCTCTCTCTCTCTCTCTCTCTCTCTCTCTCTCTCTATATATATATATATATATATATATATATATATATGTATGTTATTCTCTTAAAATTGCTTGAACTTCAGTTGTTTAAGATGTCAAAAATGCCCTCTCGACTCAAAAGCAAATTAGTATATTAGTGTGTTGTCTTCTTAAAAAAAGGTTGGTCAAAGTTGAAAATTCTTTTCAAAGAATTTGATTAGGCAAATTGTAGTCATTGCATTTTAATGAAGCTTATAATGCAATGATTATTTCCAATTTTCTTACAATATAGTTGTCACTAATTATATGTATTAGACCGTAATTTATACTGCCAATGTTGATCATATAAAAAAAAAAAAGAAGATTAACCTCTAATTATGAGTTAGACTATAGTTATGATTAATAATATTTCTTAATTACTCTGTAATTATACTTATAATGAGTATTACGTGTTCCCTTACTATATACATATATAGTATATATAAGATAAGCCATAATCATCAATAGGAAGAAGAAATTGACTAATTTTGGCATGTTTGAGTATATAATTAGACCTTAATTAGTTTGAAGAATATACTAATTAATCTTATAGTTTTAGAATTTATATGATTATTATTATCATAATATATTAAGAGTCAACATTTAAGTGCATACAATAATATTCATTGATCATTATTAATTATTGTAAGGTATAAAAAAGGTTATTATTTTGCATTATTACTTTGTATTAGTGAGTAGTGAACGAGTATGAGAGCATTATAATCTACTACTTATTGCACTAAACTATATCCATCACAAGAGATTAATCACTAATTAATTAAGACTAACATCATTCTAATTCGAATAGCTTATTACACTAATTTTTATTGATTATGATTGTGATTAATAAAACTTGTAAATTACTTTCACCTGCGTAAATTGAATTAATTATGATAGTAACAATTATAATTATTTTGTAGGACATATAATCATGATTATATATATATATATATGAAGGATTTTGAAGAGGTTAAGGTGGTGGGACATGAATATAGACTTTGTAGCACAGACATGTCCAGTTTTGTTCAAAGATTTTAGTCTTTGCAGTTTAGGTTTATGTCCAAATACATTTAGATATGCAAATCCAAGTTTATTTTTGAAGAAAAAGGGATTTCGTTGAATGTTGATCCATCCAATTTACTTATTAACACTTAAATAATCACCGACATAGATGTATATTATCACCAAATATTACACTAAAACTCAAATTAAATTCTATGCATAACTATTTTTCTTATTCATATTACATAGAAAGAATCTGCATTATAATATATTTACTTAAAAAATAATAAAAAAACCATTATAATAATGAAAGTGTATGCTAAAAATTATAATTTTTAATTCAAATATAATATCATAAAATAAAAATAATAAATAATAAAATATATCTAATATTAATTTTAAATTTTTTTTTTTATGAAAGTTAATTATACATTTGATAAAAAAATCTTAAACATTTACAAAATATATGTAAAACTTGTGTGCGTTTATATATGTACCATCAATTATAATATCATTTAAAATAGTATTTTAACACTTGTACCAACTGCGTATTTTCGATTAATAAGAAATAGACGGAAATAATATTATATTTAATAAACATATTAATGATAAAATAATTAATTCATTGAATTTTATGAAAAGATTTAAAATAATATTTTTGAATAAAATATAATTTAAATTTATTTTTTGTATTTATTATAATTTAAATTTTAATACGAAAAACTAATTATTTAAATCTATAAAAAAAGTAATCAATTAATGAATTGTTACGTAATTTTTAATAGAATATTATTGAACTCAATTTATCTTATTCTAGTTTAGTTGAACAGATATATATATATATATATATAATTTTGTTTTTAAAAATTGTAAATTTAGTTTGTACTTTCAATTTTCACAATTAAACTTTTTTTAAAAAAATTAAATCATAAATAAATAATGTTAATAGTTAAATTGAGCATTTGAATCCACCACCATTCAAATTATGTAATCTTATAATATTATTAATATGATCATTCTATACATGTAAAAGAAAATTCTAAGAAGTTAAATCGGACTTAGAAATCACTGCCTTATTGAAAATATACGTACATTAGTTTGCTAATCGTTTTGTAACATTTACAAAACGCTATGTTATTAAAATTAACTAAAATTTGCTATTGTTATATTTGCACATCTATATATAGATAGATTATATTTTCTATTGTCACATTTACAGATCTATGGATAGATAAATTGATATATTACCTATGTATGTATGTATATAAGTGGACCGTCAACTATGACTTCGTTCAAGGATCTTTGTGGGCATGAATGTAGACTTTTGTGCTACTAATTTTAAAGAGACTAAAGAAGAAAATAAAAAGATTCTAAAGACATTTAGTCATTGCAATTTAGGTTAATGTCCAAACAAAATACAAATATATCTTTTATTTATTACTAAATATTGATTGTTCATAATTGTAAATTACATAAGTCCTATTATTAGGTTTATATATTAAAATTGAGACAGACAGTTAGAGAATATCTACATATTTAGTATTTCAATTTTTCTTTTCAACAAATTTTTCATTACAATAACTAAATAAAAAATAATATATCATCTTATATTATCCTATTTTACCTATCTTTTTATATTAAATTAAGGGTAATGATAATTAGTTCAAAGAAAATCGAGTAACTTTATAATTGCATACGTTGAATGTTCTGTTCTTCATCTTGAAACATTTTTTTTAATTATGATCTACTGTAACTTATCTCATATATATAGAGTGTACGATGGTTCTCTTACTCGTAAATTAAATAAACATTATAATCCTCGTATCTATTTTTTAATTTATAACTTCTTTTTGAAGATAATAATAAAAATTAAGCAACAAAGACACGAGATGATGGTCACCCACAAACAATTAAAAAGATATCTAGCGTGGCCCTTTCCAATAGTAATCAAAATTTCAAAAAGATTTAATCTTTTTAAAATTTTTGGACATTGTATCTTATATAATGTTAATTTTATATATATAGTATGGAAAAAAAAAGTGTTTATTTGTTGATAAAATTGAAGTTAAGGTATGTATTTATTTTATTTTTATTTAAATAATAAGGTGTGTATTTATTAAAAATAAGAAATCAAAGGTGCATAAATGAAGCTTCATTAGTTTAAGAGGAACTGACTTTTTACTGTTCAAGTTTTAAACCAACTGCTTCTTTTTAATTTAATTTAATAAATTTCAAGGTTCTTATATTTTATTATAAAATTAAAAACTGAATAAAATGATTGTAGAAGTGTAGCAGTGATGTATAAATATTGATAAAAACATGTAATTGAGAAAAGGAAAAAGTCCACTAAGTTGCAGGTCCTACATTATGACATCTGTATCCTTACATACCATACTTTTCTTCCTCTAGAAAATACATATTTATATATTTTTCACATAAATCTCTAATCAATGCTATAATATTTGTGCATAGTACAATTAGTCAGTAATTGAATTATTAGGGTTAAATTTTCCATGTTTCTTGAACTTTTTCTCAATGTTCAAAATAAAATAAAATTAATTCGCTTGACTTAAAACTATCTTATAAATGAAGGATTTACGGCGTATATGGCTAGAAAAAAGGAAATTAAAGTGGAGTAAAAATATGAATTAGTGGGGGAACGAGGTGATGGATTAGCACACACGCAGTAGTTAATACGTCTTCATCTTCATCATCTTATGCTCATTAAGCACCACTCCGACACTTAATTGGTAGGCTTTTTTACCAAACGCTTTCTTTGTTTCTTTTGTGGTTTACCATTTTGCTTAAATTAAATGCATTTACTTATTCAGATACAAAGTATTAATTGTCATTTTTTTTTTAATTTTTTTAACCAACTGTGATCCCCTATAAATGGTTAATTTCATCGATAAAAAAAATATTGTATAAATAGAAATTAAGAGGGTAAGAAAGTAGATAGATAAAATAAAGCTAATCACCATAAGGTTTAGATATTGTTCCTTGGAACCCAATTTTTATTACATTGCCAAGTTACAAAGAATTGGATAATAAGTTTGAATCTTTACCTGAGCGTGTTGATAGTGGAGAGTCATTCTTTATTGTGTGACTTGTAGGTTAAATCTCTTCGTGAAATTAAAAAATAATAATTATGTTTTAATAATACTTGTAAATCTAACTAATACAATTAAAAATTAATAAAAGTAAGTGATGAATTAATCATCCACTTAAAACTGTTGAATCACATTTAACTGAACTTTCAATTATATATATATATAACAGGATCACTATGGAAATGTAATAATAAAAAAATCCAATCCAGTTTTAGCAAACAAATATGTTGGATCAAATAATGTCTATTTCTTACAATGACAGAAAAGAAAAAAGATCAAATGAAATTAATTATTTATAGAAATGTATGAATACTAAAATAAACAAAGAGCAGAAAGTTCGTACCCACTTAAGTAGT
Organism: Croton setiger; assembly: GCA_948099555.1. NCBI lineage: Eukaryota > Viridiplantae > Streptophyta > Magnoliopsida > Malpighiales > Euphorbiaceae > Croton > Croton setiger. The sequence continues at coordinate 7,692 of CANUEY010614985.1, forward strand.
GATAAACTTAATTAATTATAGTAGTAGTAATAATAATAATAGGAAGAAATGATAGTAGGTAAAGTGGTTGCAAAAGTTTTTCTTTTCTTCTATATATCTTCCATATTTCTCTCACTCAATACAAATGGCTAAATTGAAGTTTAAGCAAACTTAAATGCTCTATTTTTTCATACATATTTAATTGGATTGCCTATGTGAATTTTTTAATTTCAACTACATATCAAAATAATAAGGTAATTGCAAATTTAATCTCGTATAAAATTGTGTTCACTTGTATTAGTATCATTTATTTGTTTAAATAATTTTTTGAAATTCAAATTAAGTATAAATAACATTTTTTTTAATGTAAATTCATCTTAATCTTAAAAATTATTTTACATAATGTATTATTTTTTAAAATTAATTATCAAAACATACGATTATTTTATCTCAGTACGTCAATATTACCGCTAAACTACACTTGGTTAATTTGAATAATGTATTATTGAACATTATAAATATTAGTTATTTTGATTAATCAAAATGTAAAAATTTATTTTCCAAATTTCCTTTACATATTAATCGGCATATGTGATGGTTAAGTGTTGGAAAATTTAAAAAAAAAAATAATAAATATTGTGTAATACAATCTAAGTCTCAAAATATTGAACTCATCATTTGAGAAGTAAGTCTAAACAAACAACCACCAATATATCTTGTAAAAGCAAATTCATGGAATTAAATAATGATTGTCCTAACTAACAAATAAAAACTTCAATTATCAATAAAAAAAATTGTAAAGAAGGAGAGAGAAAAAATTTAGCAACTTTAGAGCAATTTTTTTTTTTTTTTACAAACCCTTTAATAAAAATTAATTGCTGTATTAATAATTAATTATTTTTACCATTTGTTAATTATTATTTAGATTAAACTATATATACAGAATTAAACTCAATCTTATTTATATCAACATAACAAATCTCTATTAATTTTTTTTTTCAAAGAAAAAAAGGTTTTTATAACATGTAATTCCTGTTACCTATACTATTAATGCTAATTTAATGTAAATTACATTGTTACTCGTTTTCATATAGGTGTAGTTTGGTTATGGTGTTGAACAAATGAAAAGAAAAAAAAAAAAAAAACTCTCATAGAAGAAAAAACAACTTTTTTGAAAACAGAAGAAGCAAAACACTATATGGACTATAGTGTATAGAAGAAGGATGTGGTGGGAATGAAAGAGGCGCACTGAGAATATATATACAACAATTACAAATATAAATTGAAAAAACAAAACACAACAGTACAACAAATCTTGCACTTTGTGGGCCCTTCTTCCGCCATGGCTGAGATGTATCCCCCACCTTAACATTCCATCATTTCCATCAAGAACTCTCCTTTCTTCCTTTTCTCTCTCTTTTCTCTCTTTCACTTCACATAAACTTGTTTTAATTTTTTTTTTTTAAAGTGGTTTTCTTTTCTTTTTCACTTTTGATTATCTGGGTTTGGTCCATTCTTTCCCTGGAACTGTGATACTAGCTTGGTTGACGGATTTTTGCTGGTGTTGAAGAACAAGAATTGATCTTTTTATTTTTATTTTTTGCTATATATATATATATTTGTATTATTTATTCCTTGTAATGGGAAATTGTTGTTGTAGATGGGAACCATCAGTTTACAGAGTCTCATCAAATGCAAAATCAGGTTGGTTTCCATAACTTTCTCCTTTTTTTTATCCTCTTGTTTGGTTTAGTTAATGATTAGTAGTATGTATTTATCTTAGTTCTTTATGATTTCATGACATGGGTTTATGTTTATCATAATTATAATGACCGTCCTCTGCTTTTTCTCTGCTTATCAGTGCCTTGTGTGAAGAATATGTTTTATTTTTCTTTAATTATGATTTTTGGGTTAGAAATTGGATACTTAAGTTTGTTTTTTATGAGAATCTCAGTCTCCATACTGAAATGAATTTTTATATGCATATTTTTTAACATTCTTTTTTTTCTTGGGTTGATATTTTGTTTTTTTGTTCTTGTTCTTTATGAGAATTTTCCTTTTTCCAAGATTGTTTGTTTAGAAATATTGGAGATATTACTATTTGATGATGTGATTCTTGATATTCCTTCCTTATTTCCTTCTACAGTTTGATTAAGAATAAGAATGAAAAATGAAATGTATCTTTTCACCTTTTTTTTCTTCACTTTCCACTTATAAAGGTAGCTAGCTTTTCTATATCTTCTTTCTCATATGGCAAGTGGAAGCTTCCAACTATGGTGGATTGGTGCTTATCTCTATACTATTTTTATTTTTCCTTTCTTACTTTTTTTTTTTTTTAACCTTTCATTATCTTGGTTTTCCCCTTTTTCATATTGATAATCCTATTATTGATTCATGTTTTCTAAATAAATTTTTTTAGTTCAATTTTGGATTCCTTTATTGGTCCCATAAATTGTTCTGAAGCTCAATCTTGATCGTGCATTCTAATAGTTCTTTTTATTGCTTAAGATAAAAGGAAGTAAGAATAAATTTAATTGGACTGATTAAGTGGCCTTTGCAGTTTTTATTTTCTGTACTTTTTTCTTGATTTTTGTTTTGAAGAAATGTAATAAATAAAAGTTTGTTCTCTGTGAAATTTGATTGTGGTATATATTTGATTTTTACTCCTTGTAGACTCTCCTAAAGACCAGAGTCCTTCAGGGAAACCAATAAATGAAGTAAATAAGCTGCCATCGAATCCTGAAGAAGTAGAATACCTACGCCGTGAATCAGCTGCAAATCCATTGATTGCATTTACCTATGACGAACTAAAAGTGATCACTGGAAATTTTAGGCAAGATCGCGTGTTGGGGGGAGGAGGATTCGGATGTGTTTATAAGGGGTTCATCACTGAGCATCTAAGGGAAGGACTTGAGCCTCTTCCGGTTGCTGTAAAAGTTCATGACGGTGATAATAGTTATCAAGGCCATAGAGAATGGCTGGTAATTAATCTTCATTTATTTTTGTTACGCTTACATATGATAAAATGCACATTGAGATACATTAGTATGCTATTTCATTTTATATTATATGTTTTCTTGATAAGAATGATTAAGAGTATTTGAGGAATTTCAGGCAGAAGTCATATTTCTCGGGCAGCTTTCTCATCCAAATTTGGTGAAGTTGATTGGATATTGTTGTGAAGATGAACATCGAGTGTTAATTTACGAGTATATGGCCCGGGGTAGCGTCGAAAACAATCTATTTTCAAGTAAGTGTCTCGTATACTTTTCTTTTACCTTCATGATCTTTAATATTCAAATAAATTTATGCTGATCTTAACAAAGAAAAATCATGCCGATTGTAGACCAATGAGACTATCAGTTTTCCAAGAAATAAATGAATCAAAAGGGTTTCATGTTTCTACAATTTTAGTCGGTCATGCATATTCTTCATTTTTCTTCCAAATTCAATTGTTCGGTGCATCATTCGAGTTGGTCGTTTTCAATATGGACTACTACTGACACATCAACTCCCAACTCTTTTTAGCTGGAAGTGATTTGGAATCTTTAAAAGCCACAAGAGAAGGTATTAGGAAGGGACATATGCCAAAACATTAAGGGCATATACATGCCCTACAAACACTAATTATTATTTAATAATATCAAATGATTTATCTTTCCTTCTACTTTTTGAAAGTATATCTAAAGTTAGTATAGCTTATATAACATGTAACAGCCCAACTGACCCCATCCGGTGCTCAAGGCTTTCTTTTTGAGAGTGAAGTTCATCATACTCAAAAGGCCTCTTAATGGTATAAGGCATGTATAACCATATAACTATATATCTCACTTATCTCTCTTGCACATGTTTGATTTCGGATTTGCTTAAGGTTGCTTGTCATATACCAAAACTTAGTTTATTTGTTGTTTAGGAAAGGCGATTAATGTTTTTACTCTTAAGTCTTTTGTAAAATTTGTTTTCCATATTTTGAGATACATAGCAATGTGTATGTCTTCCATTGTGCAGGAGTTTTGCTCCCTCTTCCTTGGTATATTAGAATGAAGATTGCATTTGGTGCGGCAAAAGGACTTGCCTTTCTTCATGAAGCCGAAAAACCTGTTATCTATCGAGATTTTAAGACATCCAATATCCTTCTTGATACGGTTAGTCTATTGAAAACTCTACATAAATGACACTGGACAAAATCTACATAAAACATGATTAGGGAAGTTACTAGTAATCTTTGATTACAAACAGGATTATAATGCGAAGCTGTCCGACTTTGGTCTTGCAAAAGATGGACCAATGGGAGACAAAACTCACGTATCCACACGCATAATGGGGACTTATGGGTACGCAGCACCTGAATATATAATGACAGGTAACTTCTTTTTCAAGTTCTGTACATTTCCATGTTAAGATAAGCTCACATGGCCTTTGACATTATGGAATTTGTTCTTTATTAGTATTTGAAGTAGGCAAAGACTATTTTCTAAAGATAGCTTTGAAAATGAAGCATTGATTTATTACAAAGCATTCAACTTTTGTGCAGGACATCTTACTCCTAGAAGTGATGTGTACAGCTTCGGTGTGGTTCTTCTTGAGCTTCTGACTGGCCGAAAATCCCTAGACAAGTTGCGGCCAGCACGGGAACAAAACCTTGCAGATTGGGCACTCCCTTTGCTAAAAGAGAAAAAGAAATTGCTAAACATTGTAGACCCAAGATTAGAGGGAAATTATCCTACTAAAGGATTACACAAGGCAGCAATGCTAGCATATCATTGCTTGAACCGAAATCCGAAAGCACGGCCTCTGATGCGAGATATAGTAGATTCCTTGGAGCCATTGCAGATTCCTGAAGAATCTATAAATGGGAAATCTATGTTTACTGTGATTAGCGTAGCCGACGGTGAGTTAAAAAGAAAAGAAGTGTCACTGTAACTTACTTACATGGGTCTAAAGATATTCTTCTATTAATTAAGCTTCTTCTCTAGGGGAAAGAAGAGAGGTTTTGCATTAGATAGCTTTTCTGGTGTATTTATGGGTTCACCTTTTTTTTTTTAATTCTTTTTTTAAAATTTTTTTGAAGTACTCAGGCTAAGACATGGCTATGATATAATGCTAGCAAATGAATTACTGTTAAAATGTCACAATTAATACCTTGTTTACAGAAAGCGCTCATTGCTTTTTTTTTATTTAAGTGTATTAAGAAATGCTTTAAGTACACAATTTATATACGTAAATTGATTTAAATTTGGCCATTCCAATTTATATAAGGTTTGATATTCCTATCAATTTTCCGTTAGAATTCACCAACTTCAAATGGGTAGAAGTCCAAAGAGCTAAAAAAATTGCAAATGAAGGGTCAGTCAAATGTTGCCATAAAACTTGTAAATAATTACATCATTGTCCCCAAGTTTTCACATATTCTACTAATTTTTTTTTAAGGAAAGAAGAAATATTTTATCATCATAAAAATAAAACTCAAACAACACAATCTACAAATAAAACCTACTTGACGAATAAAGCCATGCGTTAGCAAATGTACACTCCTATTCTCACATAGTATACTAATTTGTCCATATATTTAAAAAATATACATTATGGTGATTCCTGGCACGGACCCTATTAATAAAGATATCTACTCTAATAACATCACACTCTATACTGAACCCCAACTCTTTGTTTCCTGGTTCTATCTAACAGTTTCCTAAAGATTCGACCAGTTCAGTGCTGAAGATTGCAGTGTGCGTATTATCTCTTTCTTGGAAAGGAGTAGGAGTTAACAACTGAGAGGCTCCGGCTGAAGAAAGCGTGTGTCTTGGCTTGGTGAAGTATTCTTTAATTTTATCAAGTAGGAGCTTAATTATCTCTATCTTCTTCCTTCAGGCTGTCTTTCCTCATAGGGTATGTCTGTTCTTCTGATTTGGTAATAATTGTTAATGCCTTATAAATCTGTTTCTGAGGCATCTTTTGCTATACCATCTGTATTCATTTGTTAGGGGATGTAACTTTACATATCAACTTAATTTTATTTTTCTACTATTGCCCTGCCGCTCCATCTATTTGTTTTTTAAGCTCTCCTTGCTTAATTATTATGAGCATCTTGTCCTGGAATTGTCAGGGATTAGGCAATTCCCTGACAATAGAGAGCTTAAAAGATTTCATTAGAATTCATCCCCCTCTTTTGGTAGCTCTATCTGAAGTTAAAGTTAGGGAAGCTAAGGTGTATTGGAAGCTTCAATCTTTATCTTTTCAAAATATTTGTGGTACCGGCTATTAATCGGGCAGGGGTTTGGCAGTGGCTTGGAGGGATGAGCTTGATTGTAAATTAATTAAACATAGCCAATTGAACACTAATGAATATGATGAGCCCTGGGAATTGATCTATGTTTATATTAGTTCCAATGACGATGATCAGCTTGCTCAATTAACTTTTCTGCAACAATATTGTTTGCAGTTTACTAATCCTTTCCTTTTGACAGGGGATTTTAATGCTACTTGTAATTCATATGAGAAGAAAGGTGGTAATTGTAGTAAAGATAGAAGTATGGAATCTTTAAACTCATTTATTTTTAAGCTTAATCTGGTTGATGTTGGTTTTTTTGGTGAATATTTTACTTGGAATAATAGAAGGGCTGGGATGGATAATACTCAAGAGCGCTTAGACCATGGTTTGGCCTCTGTGTCTTGGTTTTTCAGCATTCCAAAGTGCGAGTATACAGCACCTTGCTTCTGACCGTTGGCCCTCAGATTATCTAATTGTATTTGGCAACCAAGGAATTTTTCTGCTTTGACAAGAGGTGGATTACAGTGGTCCAAAGGGAATCCCTGTAATTCTAGTTAGAGAATTTCTAATCTTAAGAAGGAAATTGTTGTGCTTAAAGAACAACATTTGTACCTAGCCGATTTAATCCGGGAAAAAGAAAAAGATCTTCATTATTCGTCAAGCTGTTAATGATGAGGAAGTCTTTTGGGCAAAGAAATCCAGAAATAGGCAGCTTATTAGTGTGACATCTTTAACCGAAGTAATTATATAAGCATAAATGCATGTTTTACGATTTTTATTGTATAAACATAAAAAATGATAAATAAAAGTTTACTTATTTATCATAAGAATTTAAATTGAAAGTATATGCATGATTAAAATTCTTATGACTCATGTATATGTAATTCTTATGACTCATGTATATGTAAACAAGGAGTACTGCTAAGATTTTTTATTTGACGAGACTGTTTAAAAATTTACGGTGCCGCAAATAATTAAAAGGAGTGATTATAAAAATTAAATAAAATGAGAATAAATTGTAATTTGTATTTTTACAACGATGTCATAAATTTCGTTTTTCTCCGGCATTGTCAAGATATCGTGCTGTTTGGGCTGCTAATATTTTCGGTGATGTAAAGGAATAGAATAGGAGGGAGAGAAAAGTGAGGACGAAGCAGCAAAAGAAAGAAACAAAAACTAGGGTTGAGCAAAGTTCGGTTAGAACCAAAACCGAACCGAAAACCGAAATTTTGATAATTTTTTGTTTTTCGGTTTGGTTAACAGAAAAAATCAGTTCGGTTTTCAGTTATTACTTCTGAAATTTTCGGTTATTTCGGTTAACCGAAAAACCGAATTTCAATATCTAAAACGACGTCGTTTTGGAAATCCCTTTTTTTTCTCCTCTCTTTCTTCTTTCTACTTCGGTTTCGGTTCGGTTAACCGATTTGCACAACCATTTCATAACAGGTTTTCAAAAATTCGATTAACCAATTAGTTATTTAGTTTCATTTTCGGTTAACCGAAAATTTCGGTTTAAATTTTCGATTAACCGAAAAAAATTCGGTTTCGGTTACTCATTTAATGCATTCGGTTAACCGAAAACCGACCGGTTCGGTTCAGTTTTGGTTCGGTTAATCGATTTGCTCACCCTTAACAGAAACAAAACAAAAACAGAGGAAGAAAGAAAAGAAGAAAAAAAGAAGAAGAGAAATGGGAAAACATCGTGCATGAGAGAGAGAAATAGGAAAACACTGTGCATGAGAGATTTCGGGCCTTTGCGAAAGATTGTACTGAAGCTCAAGAAGCCCCTAGCGTCAAAAGTAGGGAAAACGCCGCCTGGGATCGCAGTAGGGATACGAGGAAGAAGAAGATCAAAACGACAGCATAGGCTGCGTTTTGAGGTACTATTCCCCATGAGTACTTGAATTTTATAAAATTACAAATTGGTCCTTAAAGTTATAAATTTTTGCAATTGAGTTCTTCCAAAAACTTTTAATTGTTTTCAATTTAGTCCTTCCGATTTTAGTTCTAGCAAATTATATTTTGCCCTGTACAGCTATTCCCGGGGATATTTAGGCCCGTGAGTTACACATTCCACTGCTCACGTCTTCTTTTTACTCTCAACTATCTGATCGAAAGACAACTGAGCATTGATGCATATTATTGTGTTAGCGTGACAGTAATTCAAACTAACTATGCCATCCATAAGTGGACATGCACTACTCTAGTACATATTTGATGAATATAGACCGATGTATATCATTTTCAATAACTGTAACAAAATCTAAATAAAAAGTATTTTTGAACAGTACAGAAAAAAAAAACACTCTCTTATAAAACTACATTTTTTTTAAACTGTTGTGCTTGTTCTGGGTTTGTCTACGGTTTTTATTGACAAAAATTTTGCATAATCAATTTGAAAGGGGTAATTATTTTTAGTTCCCTGAGGTTTTGTGTAATATACTCTAGGGTCATTCTATTTTGGAAATTGTATTAATAGGTTCTTATGGTTTTAAAAATTGTACTATTAAGTCATTCCGTCTAGAAATGCCGTTAGTCAACTGAAAAAGTCAAACGATTTGAATTAAATTTTTAAAAAATGATAAAATTACCCTTTGGTTTATTTGGATCGAACCATGCTAATTAAACCAAATCTTTAAATCAAACCTTTATTATATATTTTCATGTTCTTCTCCAACTCCTCATCTTCTCTCTTTCTCTATCCTCATATCACGTTCTTCTCTCATCTCTCTCACCTCATCTCTTCATCTCCTTCCTCAAGAATCAAAGCCTAAAGCCTCTTCTCTCGAAACTTCGAAATAGCAAAGAAAGAATCCTCCATGTTGGAGGGTCTCTGCTTTTTTCTTCAAATAGCAAAGAAAGAACAAAAAGAAGAAAATGGTGGTGGAATCGAAAGATCTCTGGTGCTACTGGTGGTGGTGGTTGGAACCGTTTGCTCTTCGACTAGTCGCTGTCCTGTAGATTTCGGTAGGGGAAATGAAGAAGTTTCGATCTGTTAAGGTATCATTCACTGTTTAATTTTAATTTTTTCTGCTAGTTTAATTGATGTGTCCATTGATTCTGATATTCATACTAAAATATCCCAATTTTAAGCTTTTGATTTGATTTCAAAACCAGATTTTGAATGAAATTGGTCAAGACTTGACAGAATTCAAGTGCGGCCTTACTCATCTCTTCTGTAAGTTAGAGAATTTTTTTTTTCTTTATTGATGATGATGCTTAATTGGTTATTTGTCATTATAAATCTCATTTTCATAGATGTGGCTATAGAGTTCTTTGCTTAGGCAGGAACTCAAACTAGATTTTTTTTCTTAACATATTTTCCACCAGAAGGATCGGATTTGCAAGGTGCTCCTACACAACAGCGTCAGATGCTTCTGCATCTTCTTCATCTTCCTTTGTTTATTTATTTGCTTTTATGATTTTTTGATTGAAATACTGTTTAGATATATGAGTTTGTGATTTTATGAGTTCTTATATTTTTTGATAAGTAAAAAGAAAGATTTTATTTGATGTAAATTTACAAATACTGTGATAGTGAAAAATTGATGTGATTCATGAGTTTGTGATTTTGAGACCAAGTTTATAGCATATGTTGAATTCCTTTTCTTATTTTAATTGGATTGTAAGATGATTTGGAGGAAAAATAGAAGAAGATGAAGATTTGGAAAAAATATCTGGTGGTTGTGAGAGCTGTGGATGAACGAAGAGAAAGGGAAGAGAGGAACAAGAAGGAAGCGAAGATGGTGGATTAGTTGGCGGCGACGGCGGCGACAATGGTTGGATTAGGAAGAGGATGATGGGTGGTGGTGGTGGTGGAGTGGGTTCGAGTAAAAGAGTAAGAGATAATAATAATAATAATAATAATAATAATAATAATAATAATAATAATAATAATAATAATAATAATAATAATAATAATAATAATAATAATAATAATAATTTAAAATTTAAAAGTTAAAATTAAATATACACATAAAAAAATAAAAAAGACCTAATAGTATAATTATGTAAAATTTAAAGACTGGAAAAAAATATTATATAAAGGGTAATATTGTTATTTTAATTTAACTTAACAGATACTTTTACGTTCATTCTAGACGAAAGGACCTAATAGTACAATTTTTAAAATCATAAGGACCTATTAATACAATTTCCAAAATAGAAAAATTCCAAAGTATATTACATAAAATCTCAGAGACCTATAAATAATTACCCCCAGTTTGAAAACTGGTTTTTTGCGTATTTTGTCAACACTTGTACACGTATCAGCAACTCATTCGTGGTTTTCAAAAAAGATAAGTTTGGATAGCTAGTATTCTAACTTATATGGTTCTGACACATCCTTTTTTTCAAATTTAAGTGCACAGTTAGTCAATTTGGGTACCTTTTATACGAAACCTTAAGTTCGCATAAAAGGTATCCGAACTCTTAATTCAGATTAATTTTCAATTAAGAGTTCAGATAAATATTATGCGAACGGACTGTCTGTCTACTTTCCAAATTGCGTACCATTTTTTGTCTACAGTTTGAATTTGGACACCCTTAGTTTTACCCCTTTTTGGAAACCATTTACATTTCCATCTATGAAGACAAATTAAGAAAGTTATATACTCAACTAATATCCAGATAAGTCTTTAAATAACCACAATATCTTCTCCATGAATAAATAGAAAGTGTGATATGGACAATACAATTTCTGTAAATTGTAAATTTTTGTAGTTATTATTTTATACATACTCGTAAATTTTTATTTAATCTTTGTGAACTCCATATTTTTTTTTATGTTAAACAATTTATATTATTATTATTATTATTATTTGATTATTTAGATTTTTAAATCAAATTTATCATTTTATTAATTGTAATACATTAAAAATTATATATATATATATAACTCACATGTATCCATTACCCGTTATAAGTCAGGTTGAGGCAGATAGTGAAACTTGTAATGTTTAGCGGGACGAAATGGGACAAGTAGTAAAGAAATTCATGAATACTCACCACACTTGTAATTAATACCATAACTTCTAAATTATCACCCAGGTAGTGAAACTTGTAGTTTTTAGCGGGACGAGAGATAGTAAGGAAATTCACGAATACTCACCCCATTTGTAATTAATGCCATAACTTCTAGACTGTCACCAACACGGCGAATGTCAACTTTTCTAAGGTAGAATATCTTATCTCGTTTCCTTTCAGAACTTTACTCACATAGTATACAGGTAGGATTTCACCTTCTTGCTTTATAATAAGACCAATGCCACTATTGAGCTTGTGTTGGATAGGTATAGGTATAAATGTTCTTTTTGCAAGGGTCAACTAAGCAAGGGTGAAGAACCAAGCAAATTTTTTAACAATTTAAATGCTCTTGACAATTTTCATCATGTACGAACTTGACTCCTTTCTTTAATAGCTTGTAAATATGGAGGCATTACTTGACCGAGCAAGAAAGAAAACGTCCAAGGGCGATCAACCTACTATTGAGTTATTAGATGCCTTGGATTCAGGGGCTGCATGTGGAGGAAGGCTTTGGTCTTCCCCAGGTTGGTTTCTATTCCTCTCTTAAAAAATATGTATTCAAGGAATTTGCTCACTTTAAGTCCAAAAGTAAATTTTTCTAGGTTTAAATTTATACCGAAAGCATCTAAGGTTTTGAAGACCGTCTTTAAATATTTGGCATAGTCGGCGATAGTCTTGATTTTCATGATCATGTCATCGATGTATACTTCCACTATTTGACCTTATATCTTTGAACATATGATTAACAAGTCTTTGGTAGACTGCTCCATCATATTTTAATCTAAAAGGCATGAATTTGTAGCAATAGATGGCCTTTCCATCATAAAACTTGTTTTTTCTTCATCAATTGAGTCCATCATGATTTGATAGTGTCCGCTAGCTACGTCTAAAAAACTAAAAATGAAGTTGATTAAGATGTCTATGTTCGGAAGCAAGTATGTGTCTTTTAAGCCTTGTTTAAATTAGTAAAGTTGATATACATTCTCCATTTTCCATTTTTATTTTTGACTAATACTACATTTATAAGTCATTTCGGCTAGTCGAATTTCCTAATTAAACCGACTTTCAGTAACTTGTCTATTTCTTCATTAATAATTTACAGCCTTTATTATGAATGAGGGCATTTATTTGCTTTACAACAAGACTCTTCTCATTGATGCAAAGTTTATGAGTAACGATTTGTCGACTAATTTTGATAATGTCACTGAGTTGCCATGCAAATCTATGCTTATATTTTTCGAGAAAATCTTCTACTGACTTTGCCTCTTTTCCTAGTTAGGTAAGCAGTTATTGATTCTAAGGTGGGTTCTGCCCTATTCCAATCTTCATCCTTTGGGATCTCCTATTGGGGGAGTGGATGTCTTAGTGGTCGGGTTTAGGTTGGTTAACTTGGTTGTTATTGTTCTGTGAGTTGAGTAACTTAGGTTGGTTAAATGTAGACAACCTCACTTGGGGAATTTGAGGCATAGATAAAATCTAGTCGGTTGTATTTGATTTGTTTAGGAATTTGGGCTCAATTAGAGTTCGTACTAAGTTCACCGATAATAAAAAAAAAAGTGTTCAATATCATTAAAGATTATACAAAAGTAAGTGAATGTGGCCTTGGGCCCTATTTAAATACTAATTTGAGCCTATTGGGATCCTATTTCAGATTATGGGCTAACATTATTCTATACACTTTTCTAATTTAAGACATATTATAAAAATCCTATAATAGATAAGAGAGACCCAGATTAAGTTTAGGAAATACTTATAAAAGATTAAAATTTTAAAACTTTAAAAATCAAAGTGGAAGAAAGATTTTATATTTTAAAGGGATAAAAATTCTTAAGATGATAAGCGCAGAGTTTGAGATATTAAAAAAAATTTTATTCGTGAATATATTTATATTAAATGTTTGAAAATTGACCAAATATTTTTGATAAAACTAAACATCTGATTTTGTATTTCTAACCATTTTAATGACACTCCCTCTCTATCTTACATTTTATATACTAGACTAAGATGATTAAATTACAAAATTTATAATTATGAAAATTCCATGTCATTCCATAAAAATAGAATTTTTATTTATTAATATAAAAAATTTGTTTTTTTCTTTTTTGGATGAGTAATCAAAATGTATATTTGTTAGACGAATGAATAAATATATTTAATCAACCCCAAATTATCTAACCAGCCTAATGGGTTCTAGAGTGTTCCAAAAAAAAGACAACAAAATCAGCATAAGTTTTGATCCAACGGTTCAGATTCCCTTAGAACCTTCAAGAGTTAACTTCATCTATATATCACCTAACGTCTACATACTGAGCAAGACACTGCTGTTCCACAGTAAAGGATAAACCCTAATCTCAGCCACCACCAACGACTTTCTTGGTTAGCTCTTTTTCATAATCCTTCAGCTTTTTATTTTGTATTGTTGTTTCTCTGTCATTTGTTGGAAATGTTAATTGATGGCTGCTTCAGCTCTGAAATTTCATGTTTAATCAATGAATTGGAGTCGTATGCTATTCTATTCCTTCTTCTTCCATATAAAATGGGTTTTTTATTTCATACTTTCACCGTCTAGAAATTATCAGAAATTTGCTTTGCTTGGAATGTCTTGTTTATGGATGATTTAGATTAGTTTATTACAAAATATTGATTTTTGTCTGGTCTTTAACTTCAAATTTGTGTATATGAATGTGGTTAGTTCTTAATTTCATGGATTTAGCTTTGTAGTAAGGCTTTTGGAGTGTAATCATCTCTGCTGCATAGAGTATAATCTTGGAACCTTAAAATTCAGTATTATAGTGGCTAAAAATAAGGCAACTGGGTATATTGGAATAAATTGGTATTACTTTATTTTGGTACTAAGTTAATTTTATGTGGTTGGAATTGTTGGACATAATTCAATTTTGAATCCTATTCATGGTTTGTGTTTGCATTACTTTTTTTTTTTTCTGTGATGAAAAATAGTTCTTTCAGAAAAGTTTAATTTTCTTTTTCCCCTCTCAGTTAATTAATACTATATTCTTATACTTTTGCGTTTTAAGAATGTCTAACTGAAATTAGCCAATTGGTTGTTTTCAGCTGTCAAACAAACGATGGCATCAACCTTTACTGCTATGTCTTCTTTGGCTGCTCCCAATGGCCGGGTGACAGATAAGAAATTTGCATCTTCTTCAAACAGGTTGTCATCTTTGGCTTCCATTTCTGGCAGTTCATTGGGTAGAAGACAGAATGTGGTTCTTCGTAAATCCCGATCTCCAAAAGTATGTGCCATGGCCAAGGATCTGTATTTCAACACGGATGGATCAGCAATTAAGAAATTGCAAGTTAGTATTTTTTTTTTTTTTAGCATCATAGGAATGGCTAAGTGCTGGGAATTGTGCATTTTTTGTTCTTAATTTTGCCTCACAAGAGCAATTTACCTTTGTTGCAGACCGGTGTGAACAAACTTGCTGATCTTGTTGGAGTTACTCTAGGACCTAAAGGCAGGAATGTTGTTCTTGAAAGCAAGTATGGCTCCCCAAAGATTGTTAATGATGGTGTGACTGTTGCCAAAGAGGTATGCCATCTCTTGATCTTTTAGAGTGCATCACTGTCTTACAACTTGATGCTAATTTAGCTGTTTTGACCAAAATTTAATGCAATTTTAGCACCTTAATATTGCCATTTACAATGTGTTTCGTCTTAATTTCCTAGGTTGAATTGGAGGATCCAGTTGAGAATATTGGCGCCAAGTTGGTGAGACAAGCAGCTGCCAAGACAAATGACTTGGCTGGTGATGGGACCACTACTTCCGTTGTTCTTGCTCAAGGCCTTATTGCTGAAGGTGTAAAGGTTTGTAGGACAGTTTGCCCTATATTCTGTATGAAGACCTTAAAACTTGTGAATAATGGTTGGTTCAATTAATCATTCAGGTTGTCGCTGCTGGTGCAAACCCTGTGCTGATTACTAGGGGTATTGAGAAGACAGCAAAAGCTCTAGTTACTGAGCTTAAGTTAATGTCAAAAGAGGTAATGTCAAAGTGATAGAAATCTTTGTTGTTAAATTTGCGTTACCTTTGGAATCTCTTGCATTTGTGTTAAGTTTGTACAGAACATATGAACCAGTGTAATTTGTTGTTGCAGGTTGAGGACAGTGAGCTATCAGATGTAGCTGCTGTTAGTGCAGGGAACAACTATGAAGTAGGGAATATGATAGCTGAAGCCCTGAGTAAAGTGGGTCGTAAGGGAGTAGTGACTCTTGAAGAGGGAAAGAGTGCTGAGAACAGCCTCTATGTTGTCGAGGGAATGCAATTTGATCGTGGTTACATCTCGCCTTACTTTGTCACTGACAGTGAGAAAATGTCTGTTGAATATGAGAACTGCAAGGTAAGCTATCACGCTAAAAGCTTGCTTGTTTTCTTCTTTTTTTATTTTTTTTAATGTAAAAAATTTGAGTTAGTTAATTGTGTATTTTTGCTGCAGTTGCTTCTTGTTGACAAGAAGATAACTAATGCTAGGGACCTCGTTAACATTCTT
This sequence comes from Croton setiger, assembly GCA_948099555.1. Lineage (NCBI taxonomy): Eukaryota > Viridiplantae > Streptophyta > Magnoliopsida > Malpighiales > Euphorbiaceae > Croton > Croton setiger. Next base: position 23,475 of record CANUEY010614985.1, read on the forward strand.
GAAGATGCAATCAGGAGTGGATTCCCTATTCTCATTATAGCTGAAGACATTGAACAAGAAGCTTTGGCAACTCTTGTTGTGAATAAGCTTAGGGGTTCTTTGAAGATTGCAGCTCTCAAAGCTCCTGGTTTTGGAGAGAGAAAGAGCCAATACCTTGATGACATTGCAATTTTAACAGGAGGTTAGCTGAAATGATCACAATGTTTTTTCACTGTTTTGGTTTGTTGGACCTGTCATCTGTGTCACTATCACTGCCCTTAATATTTGTTCAAGCCAGTATCATACTTGAATATTCTAGTCTCCCCCCACCCACCCACCCACCCCAACCTAACCCTTGCTGCGCTGTCTTCTTTTCATCATTATGTTTGCTCTTACTCTATTATATTGGATGTTCATGTTCTTGAACTTGATTGCAGGAACTGTTGTAAGGGATGAGCTGGGACTTGCCTTGGACAAAGTTGGCAAGGAGGTCCTGGGTAATGCTTCCAAAGTAGTACTTACCAAGGATTATACCACCATTGTGGGCGATGGTAGCACCCAAGAAGCAGTAAACAAGAGGGTTGTACAAATTAGAAACCTCATTGAGGTATGAAATTCCCATCTTCGAGCTCAAACTCGCTTCAGGACTTTGTGCATCTCCATTTTCTTATTCAAAATCAAAATCAATCTATATTGGATATATATGATCACTTTATCACAGGCTGCTGAGCAAGAGTATGAGAAGGAGAAGCTAAATGAAAGAATTGCAAAGCTGTCGGGTGGTGTTGCTGTCATACAGGTAAAAACTTTTGGTCCTTTGTCTATCGGCTGGAGATATACAAAATTTAACATGATCTTGTCTAAAAATTGTTTTCTCCAAATTTGAAGGTGGGAGCACAAACTGAGACAGAGCTTAAAGAAAAAAAATTGAGAGTTGAAGATGCCCTCAATGCAACAAAGGTATTGATCTTAATATAACAATTTTCTGTTTTCTTTGTCCAGTTTGAGTTATTCTGACGACTTGTTTCTCTGACAATGTGATGGTATTCAGGCTGCTGTTGAGGAAGGTATTGTGGTTGGTGGTGGTTGCACCCTTCTAAGACTTGCATCAAAGGTCGATGCCATTAAAGAGACCCTTCAAAATGATGAAGAGAAGGTAACCTCACATTTGAACTTTACAGTGATATGCTTATATACAACATGTTTTAGAGGTTTGTTCTGACCTCAATTTTATTGCTAATCTCAGGTTGGAGCAGATATTGTAAAGAGGGCTCTGAGCTACCCACTCAAATTAATTGCCAAAAATGCTGGCGTCAATGGAAGTGTGGTCAGCGAGAAGGTGTGAAACTGTGAAATCATTTGTATAATTTTTTCGTTTGGTTTTTATATTGGTTGCAACTAAAGTCTCTTTTCTTGTTTTTACAGGTGCTCTCCAGTGACAATCCAAAATATGGTTACAATGCAGCAACCGGAAACTACGAAGATCTAATGGCTGCTGGAATAATTGATCCAACAAAGGTGATTTGGCTTCTCTCTCTCTTTTATTACTTAGAAACAGCAATGACTTGCGCAACTGCTTGGCTCAATCATAAAACCATATTTCAGGTGGTGAGATGTTGCCTGGAGCATGCAGCATCAGTAGCAAAGACTTTCTTGATGTCCGATTGTGTAGTTGTTGAGATCAAGGAGCCCGAGCCACTTCCTGTCGGGAATCCCATGGACAATTCAGGTTCGTACTTGTGAACTAGATAATGATATTTGTCCGGCAGTGACTCGGTACTGACTTTTTTTGCAATATTTGTTCTCTGTTCAAACAGGATACGGGTACTAGGGCAAGTGGCTGAAAAGGGGGGAGGAGCAAATAAAGATGAAAGTCCTTTTCTCCATAGTGGCAGATTTTTTGTAAATTAAATCACCTGCAGTGAATAGGAAAGATAGATGTTGGTGAGGATGTAGCTTTACTGGAATGCGGCAGTGAATTTTGGAAATGCAATGTTGATTTTTGAACCTTAAAAACCAGTTGAATTCTCTCTTTAATCCCCTCTTGTCAAACTCCAATAGCAATCTTAATAGTATAAAATAATATCAGCGTGAGTGATATCCAGAGAGGGCAATTTCCAGTCCGGTTTATCTGGGAGAGGTACTAAATATAAGTAGCAGACATGTTATTCTGAACTTGTGGGACTGTCTTTCTAATTTAATAATGTTGTCAAACCTGGTCAGTAGCATTTTATAATCAGATACCATCTAAATTCTTCTTAGATTCTTTCTACCAACTCCCAAAAGTCAATACTTGGCGGCTTCCATTCTTTTTATTTTATTTTTTGTGAAATATAGATCTTATATTTATTTGATCTCCATTTGGGTTTATATGTTATCTAGATAGATGGTCTTTATGTCCTCAACAAATCCCCAAGAACTAAGTTTTAATTTGGCACAGTATATGCCGATGATGTCGTTTACCATACACAAACCACTTTCCATCTTCCTCAGAACTATTATGTTCATAATTATATTATCCTTCGCTGCTTCTGCAGCTTTTCAAACTGAAGCAGGAGCCCTCCTAAAATGGAAGGCTAGTCTCGACACTCATAGTCAATTTGTCCTGTCTTCTTGGTCCTCTACCAATTCTACTCCTTGCAATTGGTTTGGAATTCAATGTCATAATAATAGAACTGTCTCCTCCATAACTCTTGCCGATTCTAGTCTGAAAGGCACTCTTCAGAATCTCGACTTCTTATTACTTCCAAATCTTATTCAACTCAACCTTAGCTTCAACTCCTTCCATGGGATCATTCCTTCACATATAGCTAACCTGTCCAAACTCAGTCTCCTTGATCTATCTTCCAATGAACTCTCTGGCTCCATTCCTCATCAGCTTGGAATTCTATCATCCATCACTCACCTCGATTTGTCAACCAATCTTCTGTCAGGTTCCATACCTTCTTCTATAGCAAACATAACACAACTATCACTTCTTTATCTTTACGAGAACCAACTCTCAGGTCCCATCCCTCCACAACTTGGAACTTTACCATCTCTGACTCTTCTATCATTGGCGTCCAATAATCTTTCTGCTTCAATCCCAATTTCCATAACTAACTTGACAAGGTTAATAGCTCTTTATCTTGATGTTAACCAACTCTCCGGTTCCATACCACAAGAAATCGGAATGCTGAAGTCTCTTATTGAAGTAGATTTGTCAGTAAATCCTCTCGTCGGTGCAATCCCAACTTCTATAGGAAACCTGACAAATGTAACAAAAATTTTCCTCAACTATAACCAACTTTCTGGAATTGTACCTGCACAAATTAGCAATCTTAGTCTCTTGTACTTGCAAATAGTTGGAAATTCTTTCCAAGGTCACTTACCGGATATATGCCATAGCGGGAGACTTCAGTACCTTGCTGCATATGGAAATAATTTTAGTGGTCCTGTTCCAAGTAGTCTTAGAAACTGTAGTAGCTTGGTAAGAATTCGTCTAGAGGGAAACCAACTTACAGGAAATATTTCTCGCGATTTCGGGACATATCCACTTTTGGTTTATATTAATTTAAGTGATAACAAATTCTATGGTGAGCTTTCATGGAATTGGGAAGATTTTCCGAATTTGTGGACTTTGGCAATCTCTAACAACAGTATAACAGGCACAATTCCTCCAGAACTCAGCAAAGCGACTCAGTTGCATTCACTTGACCTTTCATTCAACCATCTCGTGAGAACCATTCCAAGAGAATTGGGAAATTTACAACTTTTTGAACTTTCTCTTGGCAACAACAATATTTCTGGTGATATTCCTGAAGAAATTGGAATGTTGGGTGATCTTGAAGATCTTGACTTGGCAGGAAATGCTCTAACTGGTTCGATTCCTAAACAACTTGGTCAATGCTCAAGATTGCTTGTGTTAAATCTTAGCGAAAACCAATTATCTGATAACATTCCATTAGAGATTGGGAATTTGCGCTCTCTACAAAAGCTCGATCTCAGCTATAACTTGTTTACATCAAAGATTCCACAAGAGCTTGGAGTTCTGCGAGCACTAGAGACATTGAATCTCTCTCACAATATGTTGTCAGGTTCAATTCCAAATTCTTTTGATTCCTTAATAAGCTTGACAGAAGTGGATATATCCTACAACAAGTTAGAGGGCCAAATTCCTAACATCAAAGCTTTCCAACAGGCTCCATTTGAAGCACTAAGAAACAATACACATTTGTGTGGAAACAACACCAACTTAAAAACTTGTGCTTCTCCTATAATCAACAAAATCATTGCTAAGAGGAATAAAAAGGTTCTCAAAATTATTGTACTTCCAATCCTGTTTGGTAGTTTGATTTTATCCTTTATATTGATCGGATGTCTCCTCATCCTACGACGAAGGTTTGAAAGCAACAAAAAAGCCAAGTCAAGAAGTGATCAGATTGGTGCAGTATGGAGCCTAAATAAAGACATGCAATATGAGAACATTATTGAGGCGACAGAAGATTTCAACTCCAAGTATTGCATTGGCATAGGAGGGTACGGAACTGTTTACAAAACATTGTTGCCTACAGGTCAAGTGGTTGCTGTGAAGAAAATTCATGACCAATCAGAAAATGAAGAGATGACAAATTTGAAAGCATTTGAAAGTGAGATTTCTACATTGATGAATATTCGTCATCGAAATATCGTGAAGTTATATGGGTTTTGTTCACATAACAAACACTCATTTTTAATCTATGACTTCATAGAAAGAGGAAGTTTGAGAAATGTATTATGCGATGGACAACAAGCAAGCGAGTTAAACTGGAGTAAGAGGCTAAATGTTATCAAGGGAATAGCAAATGCATTATCTTATATGCACCATGACTGCTTTCCTCCAATTATTCACCGAGACCTTTCTAGTAACAATGTTCTACTAGACTTAGATTGTGAAGCTCATGTCTCCGATTTTGGTACAGCGAGACTCTTGATGCCGGATACATCAAATTGGACCTCTTTTGCAGGAACATTCGGATACACGGCTCCAGGTAATTACTAACATGAATTTAATTCTACATTTGACATGATTTATGCAGTATTGCCATTATTGAAAACTATTGGACCTTACTAATTCTTTTAAAAATAATTACATATCTTAATCTTATAGAGTATGCACGCACACAGACTAATGAGTTTGTTTGAAAATTTCATGCAGAGCTAGCTTACACAATGGCAGTGAATGAAAAATGTGATGTTTTTAGCTTCGGAGTTGTAGCACTCGAGACAATAATGGGAACACATCCTAGTGATCTTCTCTTTTCTCTTTCTTTAGATTCAGCGACTGACCAGCAAAAACTATTAAAGGATGTGATCGACCAACGTTTATCAGAACCTTATGATAAAGAAGCTGAAGGAGTGATGTACATTTGCCAACTTGCATTTGCATGTTTGAGTGAGACGCCTCAGTCTCGTCCGACGATGGAACAAGTTTCCTCAAAACTAGTGGCCATACGGAGTCCATTATCAAAGCCATTCTCTGAAATCAAATTAGGAGATCTTTTGCTTCAAATATGGTAGATATTATGGATAATCCTAGTTTTATTTTATACTTTGCATGCTCTCCTTCTTACCTGTTTGAGTTTGTTTTTAAAGGTCCTTCATCCTTACACAAAAAGAGTCAAGATTACTTTTTTTATTTTCTCTAATTAAAATCTTCCATAAATGTTAATCTGTAACTTTTAACTTCACTTCTCATGTAAAAGAACTTTAATTTTCAATTTGGTTGTTGTCTATTGCAATATTATAGCTGTTTGTGAGAAGCTAATAGGGAAACAATTGTAATTTTAGTTGGCGCGGGTAGTCCTAAGTTTGCTTGGATTCAGTCTTCCTTAAGCTCCAACTTTTTTTTTTTTTCCATAATTACAAAATAAGAACCGCCTCACTTCCATAAACAAAATCAAGACCTTTCTTCTATCATATACATTACATACATCCACTATTTTTGTCTTGTTTTCCTAATTCTCCGTGGATTTGATGTCGAGAATTAGAGAAAACCCCAAACCCCTTTACTCAAAAAGCCTACATCAATCCCTCAATTGCAGCAAAAAGCATAACAATCAACCCAGAAAACAACTTTGCAAGTATTGGGCAAACGGTAGCTGTGGTTTTGGAGAAAACTGTAAGTTTTTACATTCTTGGTAGCTCGCTGGCAATGGGTTTTCATTGCTCTTCCTGTTGTGGGTATTGCTCTTCCTGTTGGGTCTGATAAACTTTATACAGGAAGTATAGATGGTACAGTAAGGGTTTGGGACTGTAAATCTGGGAATTGTGATCGTGTGATTGATTTGGGGGTGAAGATTGAATCTTTTTTATGTGAAGGGTCATGGGTTTTTATTGGATTGACAAATGCTATTAGGATATGGAATTTAAGCCAATCTGATCAAAAAATCAAAGAATTTTCTCTAGATGGACCGGTCGGGAGGGTTTATGCTTTGGCTGTGTATAAGGATTTGCAATTTGTTGGAGAAGCAAATGGTGATATTTTGGTATGGGAACGAAGTTCTGAAGAAAATCCCTTCAAATTGGTAGCAAAAATAAGAGCACATAAAAAGCGTATAACCCGTTTGAATATTGGTCTGAATGGGAAATTCTTGTATTCAGGTTCTATGGACAGTAAGTGAAAGTTTGGGATTTGGAGACTTTAAAGTGTAAGCAAACCTAGAAGGACATAATGATGTAGTGATGTCTCTTCTTAGTTGGTATAACTGCTTGCTGACATGTTATTTGGATCATAGAATGAAATTTTGGGTCCTTAAAGAAGAAGGGAAATTGCTAGAACTTGCGTCTACAAAAGAAGAGAATGGAGGGGTCCTTGAGGTGTTTGGAATGCATGATTCTCAAGGGAAGCCTGGTGGTGTTATGTTCTTGCAATGATAATTCAGTTTGATTATTCGGGTTGGAAACGTTCGATGAAAGGGATAGGATCTTTGCAGAGGAAGAAGTTAGAGAAATTCATAGAGGTCCTAATGGATTGTTTTTCTCTGGAGATGCTGCTGGTACTGTTTCTGTTTGGACTTTTGGCAGTAAAGTTTCGATCTTTGATCCAAGTCTTTTTGTACAAGGTGTTTATACTTGCTATTCAATTTTGATCATGAAATCAAGCTTAACTCGCTAATTGTATTCCACTTAATGACAGTAAAGTTTCAATCTTCAATGGAACTAAAGTTTCTAGACAATTACTTTTCATTGAAGAATATAAATTAAAGTATGCATTAGAGAATGGATTTTCGAAACATCTACATTACGTGTAATTAACCAAACTCTTAAGAACAAACCTACTTATCAAATGAATTTAGACAATTTTCATTAATTGCCTTTACTTTTTTCTTTTTCTTTTCCATTCTAATTCCTTTTTGTGGGGGAACATGCCAAAATATGAACTATTAAACCGCCAGAAAAATTGGCATATCCCAGTAAGAATTGATCCAACAAAAAAAAAAAGAAACAAAAAAATTATATTACAAATTCTATTTTCCTACATCCTATCTACCTGGAGAAGTGGATTAGATTCTCCCCAAGACATAAATCTTCCAGATTGCAAACCCGCCGACTGAATTGTCCCTCCATTGTTTGTAATCAAGGGCTATACTCATCCATCGTATGTACCAAGAACACAATATCATATTCCACTTTAAGCATCAATCGATCGGGCATTTATGCCAGTGAGAATCTGCGTTCCATAAATATCATAAAAGCTTCAGCTCTGTTAGTTTTACCCAATATCAGTGTATTCCGGCAATAATGAAAAATCATCTAGGTCGGAGATTAAATCAGGAGTGTAACTATGAGGAACGGATTCAAAGCTCTCCATTTCCAATGTGAGCTGTGTATCCAAATAACAATCTGAATCATTCACCCAATTATCCTGAATGTCAGCTGGAGTAAGGTCAAACTTTAAATTAGGGTCCCCCGGCAACACCACTGGGGGGGATTGTAACTCAGCAAATAGATTATGAACATCATACTCTGATGTCTTCTTCAATTTTGACCGAGGCGGCTTGACTGAATCTGATAGAGAGAGTTTGTGCTTTCCCAAGGACTGTGGTTTTGACGTTGCCCTTTGCTTGACATCATTTGCCAGGAAAGCCAATGAAGCCCAACCCAGACTGCCCTCAACACAAGCTTTTGCTGCATCCCTGAAAAAACCGTCCTTTTAGTTGCAAATTCAAGAATCAAAGCAAAGTATTCATTTCGCGTAGAACTGATATCAAATAAAGTTAGACCGTAACTTGTAAGAATCATAGTGGGCTCATATCTTCCATTTTTTATGCCTTTTTAATTCATATCGAATATTTTCAACCGATTTTTTAAAACCACTGATTCACAAGGAACTGACAAGGGATTCCTAACATCCAGAGTAGATCTAATCCATCGATAAATAAATTAATTGATGTAGGAAGTCATACCTGAATCGACTCTCAGCCGCATTTGTGGAAGCTTTGAGATGATGTTCTCCCCTCAAATCTTTGTTGGCAGGTCTCTGTGAGTCTGAGACAGGTATTGACAGATTGATGACAGGTGGAAACGGAATCGAGGAATCACCTTCCTCCTTCCCAAACTCCAGAGTTAATTCAACCTGTTCAGAAACAGGAGGAACATCTTCCATCCAGTTAGAACTGGAGATGATCTCATCTGAGGGCCTACAGTGGGCTTCATGGAGTGCAGCTGCCAACAATTTGCCATTCTGTGCTAAATTAGTGAACTTCATTCTTTTTGAGGGCTCTTTAAAATTAGGATAATCCCTAGATATCTGATTAAATGAATTGAAAAGGTTTCTGCCGAAAAATAGGCCATTTCTAGATGATGAAAGGTTTCCTTGGCGTTCGACATGCGATGAAGTCCTCCAGACTGAAGAAAGAAGGGCAGTGAAGTGCTTCTGGAGAAGCAACTCATGATCTGGCTGCTCTGCAGCAACATTTAACAGCAACTGAATATTATCCTGTCACCATATCAAATAGGTCAATGGTGGTCTATGTATTAAGCTATTTCCTTGTAATTCAATAAAAATATCACATATCCATATTACACACACAAATGCATCTGGAAACTGCAAGAGAAACATTGGGGAAGGATAAAAATACTATGTAAAACAGAAACAGTAACTAGAGATGTACTTTTGACTACAACACTGGACACTGCAATTTAAACCAAAGTGCATTTTGGAAATTGCTAAGACCAACAATTGCATATGAATCCATTTCCAGACACCCTTGCCCTAGTCATATAACGGAAGCGCACAGTAATTGGTTGGAAAAGGAATACAAAAGCCGGCAAGTATCAGCTGAAAGTCTTGGCATATTTTAGAACTCAAAAATCCTAAATCATGATTAAATAAAACCTACAAGAAAATGAACATCAACAAAAAAAGAAAAATCGAAATATTGAGAGGATCAGTGAGAAATAAGTGATTCTGTACTTTGATCTACTGCTTGACTATGGCAATGAGAATATTAGACTAATACCTCAGTTACTTTGAGAAGTGCCTTCCCAGAGCCCATATTACCCGTCTTTTCATTAACAGGATTTTCTGGAGCAGACAGCACATATCTTTGGATCAGCTCCCTGAACCTCTCACAACAATGAACTGGATGGCGATATCTTCCCCTATAAAACCCCCCAGCAGTCATGCCATACAAAGTTTCACTAACCAAGCTCCAATGTGGGCCATACTCATGCACCACGGCACATAATATTGCATCTTCCTGGGGCAACCATGAATCAGGTGATGGAAAACAATCTTTTGACCAAATGTTCCCCTTCTTTAACTTTTCCGATTTAATCATTAGGACCCGCTTTACTGGCATGGAAGTGATGGATATCCTTCCACCCATTTTGCTTCTGCCAGCAGATTTCTGGTCATTAGTAACTGCATTCTCACATGGTTTTAATCCAATGGAGTCATCTTGCTGCTTGCCACACAGGTTTGATTCTAGGTCTGAAAGGCATATCTCAGAAGTCTTCTTTGATTTCTTTAATTTCTTCTTGGAACTCTTTCCCAGTTCAATACCAATTGTTTCAACTTTCTTGCGTTTCTTCTGTGATCCCGAATATTCTGACATCATGTCTGAGCAGGTAACCTCATCATTGTCCATTAAATCATCATCAACAGATGTAGTGTCCATGGATGGCTCCTCTTTCACATATTTCGATTCAGAGGCGAGAGAACCTTTCTTGAGGGATTTAAATTTGGTCTTCTTTGACTTCTTTTTGGACTTTGATTTCGGCTTTCTTGGAATGTCATTCCTGCAAACAGAGAACAGATCATTGATTGAAATGACATGTAAAGACTCCAAGTTTTACTAATAGGGATATTGAACTTTGAATAATCCCAATATAATCCTCAATAACTGCCCAAAGATCCAGTCAACTAAAAAGTAAATAAAATAATGATTTCATTGCTTTCTTCAACATTTCCTGGTCCTGCCTACCCTTGTAACATTATTTAATACATAATAAACATTTACTTTCCTTCCAAAACTAGAATAGATTATAATTTCTAATCCACATGTTAAGTTCAAAATGGGACAGTCATTTTGTCTCCAACCCAGTGTGCAACTGTTCAGAGCAAAAATTTGCCAACTGTGATGAAACCCGGAAAACAGTAGATTTTATATTTCTTGTTCTAACACAGATTAGGTATCATGGTCATTAGCTGTTGTTTAAGATGGCCACATCCATGGTACAACCAAACTAGCATATCAATTATTATCACACCAGGGTGCAATCAGAATACTTCTAAGAAATTTTGAGAGGCACCAAAATATAATATTAAAGAGCAAAATAGAATCAGAGGAAAATGGCTAGGAACTTGACAGTTGGCCTAAAACAACATCATAACCTTCCAGAAAACATAAAAGTAAGTTTTCAACCAGATAAAAATTATAATGAGTTCAGAATTATCTTACGCATCACAATATCCATCATCTGCATCTTCCTTTTCAAGCGCTTCAGCTTCCAGCTCTTCCTTCAACTATGTAACATACAAAATTAACCAGACGTTAAGACAAAATTAACCAGACGTTAAGACATGTCTCAAGAAAAATTACTCTAAAATATAAAATTCACTAACCTGATTTTGAGCCAGGGCCTCAACTTGCTGTCTGTATGCCTCAGTTGCAAAATCAGCATCCCAACCTAATAGTAGCAAACAAGTCAGCATGCATCATTTCACCGCAAAAAGTTAAAGTACACACCAATATATTTATTTGAATATAAAATCTTGGACCAATATATTCATTTCACCGCAAAAAGTCAGCATGTATTCAGAGAAAAAAATACAAATCCAATATATCCTAAAGATGTTGCTAAGTTACAATTCTTATAAAGAATATGAACACCCATAAAAATTGCTTACTTTCATATAGTAATGGTTCCTCATCATCATCAATCTCCGCTTCCATTTCCTCTTTGTATTTCTCAATACGATCAAGTTCCCATTCTTCCTCCTCAAATCTAATTTCAGATTCTGTTGCTGCTTTGTCTATTATTGGGTCCCATAATTCGAGAAAACGAATTGCATATCTGTCAATGGGACGTAATCGATTCTCAAAGGTTGAGATGGCCTGTCCAGAAGCAGCTGCAGCTGCAGCCATCTGTTTGACATCAGCAAGCATGTCCTCATCTTCATTGGCAGCAAAAGTTAGTGTTCGTTCTTCAGTGGAATCTTTCACATTTAAGTTCACCCCACTGTCTTTATTTTGAACTGTCATCTCCATCTCCGCTGGTTCATCAGTCTTCATATCATCGTCATGGACAGGATCATCATCTTCCAATCTCCCAATGACTTCTGTGAACTCCTGGTTATCAACAGCTTCCTCCAGCTCAACTTTTTTCAATGCCATATAATCTGCCTCATCTTCTGCATGTTTCAATGCAGCCTCCACATCTGCATTAGACACAGAAACTTCATTTTCATGATTATGATTCTTCCCTTTAGGAGCATTCTTAATGGGAAGAGCTTTATGACCAGAAAACAATTCCATAGGATCAAGCTTCTTGAAAAACTCAGTGTTGTAGTCTCCACTCTGTATGACTAGATTATCAAGAGCACGTTTCTGGTTGGCTTTCTTTAAGATATTTTCTTCAATAGTGCTCTCACTAATTAACCGATAGATGTGTACTTCACGTGTCTGCCCTATCCGATGGCAGCGATCCTGAGCTTGTTGATCCATTGCAGGGTTCCAGTCACTATCATAGAAGATAACTGTATCTGCTCCAAAAAGATTGATGCCCACTCCCCCACTACGGGTTGACAAAATAAAGAGAAAAATCTTAGGATTTGTGTTGTATCGCTGCATCAACGTTTGTCTCTCCTCCGGCTGAGTGGATCCATCTAAACGCATGTAAGTGTAGCCATACAAATTTATGAAAGCCTCCAAGATATCAAGCATCTTGGTCATCTGGGTAAATATCAAAGCCCGGTGACCTTCTGATTTCAACTTTCTGAGCAAAACCGCAAGCTCCTGCAACTTTCCACAGTCAAACTGTATAAGTCTCCTGTCTGGAAAATACACTTGCCTCCTGACAATTGCAGGTCTAATAGGCGAAAGAAGCGGCAAAAGCATTTCAGAGCATTTCTCTTTATAACTTGGTTGCAGAAACACAGAAGTTCCTGTTTTACTGCACCAACAAACAGGTACTGGAGCACGTGCTGCAGGTATGGCAAACATAAATGACTCAACAAGATCAATTATCTTCTGGAGCCGTTCAACTGGTGAAAGAATAACATCAGCAAGCTTAGAAGAGTATAAATAACAGAGTCGATCAACCTTTTGCTGACAGATGTCATCAACTGTATTGTTTATAGTAAGAAGTTCCCGTAAGGTTGTTGAATATATAGGTTTCTTCCGGCACCTCAAGGAATTCCACCATGCAATAGATTCTGCACGTTCCTTCAGTTCACTTAGCCTCACCTCCAACACTGCCTTTCTAATCTCTTCAAAAATATTTGTTCCAGGCAACTTCTTCCAATCTTTAGATAGAGGGCCAATTTCTTCAATGCTATCTTGATTAGCTCGCTCTTCAATTAATCTTGAAGGTGTAGCAATGTCAGTAACTTCATCATACTCCCAAGAAGTCATGTTAAAATCAAGATGAGTAAATACGAGACCTAACCCACAAAGGTCTACAGTTGAAAATGGGCTAGGAGAAAGCATTGAACAAACGGAGGAACTCAACTGGATGTCGAAACCAGCCATGTCAAAAGAACTGATAATTGGACGACCCTCAAATAAGTCAGGATGATTGCAAACTTTACGAAGTTGCATGATAATGCTAATCATTCCAAAAAAATTGGCACTAGCAAGGGTAGCTTGTGTCTCTGAGCTCGCAATGAAGTCCTCATACAAGTTGCGCTGCCTTTTTGAAAGTCTACAATAGATTACATGCTCATGTTTCATAGGAAGCTGCTTCTCCACATCTCTTTTCAGTCTGCGAAGTATAAATGGACGGAGGACATTATGCAACCGATCAACTACTTCTTTATTCACCCTTTCTTGTCCCTCCACCATCCCTGTTATGGGATTACTGAACCAATCCTTGAACTCCTGATGAGACTGAAAGATGTGGGGCATCAAGAAATGCATAAGAGACCAGAGTTCCATGAGATCATTCTGCAAGGGAGTACCAGTTAACAAAATGCGTCTTTTTGAATTGAAATTAAGAAGAGTTTGCCATCTCTGAGACTTCCAATTTTTTATCAGATGAGCTTCATCCAAAATCAAATACTTCCACTTCTTTCTCTTGAACACTTTTGAATCCTGTATAACCAGCCTGTAAGTTGTAATGCATACATGGAAGGAATTTGGTTTCATCCAACCTTGCCTCTTTAATTTGCGTTCTTTTGCGCTACCAAAGTAAGTAAGAATCTTAAATGCTGGACACCATTTAAGAAACTCTGTTTCCCAGTTAAGCATAACACTTGTTGGAACAACAATTAGATGGGGGCCCCATATTCCCTTTTCACATGCCAGATGAGCCAGCAATGCAATGGTCATTATTGTCTTTCCAAGTCCCATTTCATCAGCTAAAATCCCATTTAACCTTTTCTCATACATAGTGACAAGCCAATCCAGGCCAATATGCTGATACTCACGAAGAGGGTACTTGATAAGAAAAGGGAATTTTGTTCGCACTTTGGTTGTTGAGAACGTATTTCCAGTAGGCTGTGCAGACCTTGCAGCAGCAGCAGCATCAGCAATCCTATTCTCACTCTCATTTCCTTCGGCGGCAATCTGCTCTATTCCTGATTCTTGTTCATTTGTAACATCATTGGAAAGTGGCAGAGAATCAGCCAATTCAACACCATTGGAAAGAGGCACGGAATCAACCAGTTCAACATTGTTACCCACAGATACATCCTGCCGTCTTAGTTCAACATCTTTGTGGTTTGGAAAATCTAGCGAGTTGTCTGATGAAGTAGAGGGATACTCAGATTCATCCTCTGAAACTTCAGGGTTGAAGTCCTAATAAATTGCCATGAATTACAATGAAAATCAAGTTACAACAATCAATACGAGCTACATGCAGAAGCATTCCTATACCTACCTTTTTATACCTTGCAAGCAATTCTTCTAAAGGAATTTCACTCTCCTTTTGCAGCAGTGAGATCTGTAAATTAGCGGAGGCATATACTCAGATAAAACCAAGTCGCAAATTAGCAACTAATCAGAAGACTGGTTCAAGGGTTCTATTGAGTAAACCATCTTTACCAAAATTAATGATGAATAATGCAGAGAAACACAAACACAATATGTCAGACAAACTGACACCTAGATAAGCCGTTCAAGGGTTCTATTGGGAAGCAAACTATCTTCGCCGAAATCAATGATGAATAAATCTGAAGGCACAAATTATACCAAACATGCTTCGTACCTCATCCATGGGATTGTTTGGATCAGCTTTTGCCAATTCCTCCTCCTCCAATAATGTTGTCTCATCATCCTGAGTAAAACCACATATTTACAATCTGAAATTTTCTATGCCACAAGAGACTTAATTTCCAAAATAAGGTAAGCTACATGAAAAGAAAATACTCAGACTAAATACATAAATATTAACTGAAAATTGGAAGGTTGCAACAGCAAATGATGTGGTACAAAGCTAAAAGTGAGGTTAGGTTTTATCACAAGAAAACCACAGAATTCTTGACCTTTCCAGTGCTCTCATCAGGATGCTTAAACAATCCTTTTTCAGGAAAGGCCGGAACTTCCCAGCTCCACAATGCCCTCAGTAAATTAATATCCTAAATTTATAGAAATATGGAACCTCTGCAAGACTAGGAAACAATATCTCTTGCGATTCCCATTAGAGCCCCATTGTGAATGGGGGAAGCAAGGTGAAAAGCATGCAGCATGAATGGGGGAAAAACAGGCATATCTGTCTCGTCTTTTATAATTTTTGATTTATTAAAAGCACTCTTTAGCATTATCACATTGGATAACGTGTATACAGATGAGATATACTAACAATTAAATGACAAAGTAATAAATGCTATTAGTCCAACTTGCAAAGATGAGCAAGTTTTCACATGTTTATATAAGTCAATTATGATACATATATAAATCAGCTCAAATTTGAGGCAGGATCTTAAAAGACTAGCAATTCCCATGAAATTCAATCCATGTTAAGGTATAAGTATCATCTCTAAATGTCCTAGCCAAAATACATTACACCAAGTTCTGAGTTTTCCCAATGCTACACAACAAACATGTTCAGAAAGAACATTTTATAAGTATAACAATTTAAGAAGCTCCAACATAACAAGAAAATCATATGCCTGTGCAATCAATAAATCATTACCATTCTAATAAAAATGGAAGCCAAGAGACTTTACTGAAAATACACAAGGAAAGAAGGAATATCAATAAAGCAGAAGAGCAAAAAAAATAAGCGATCGTATTACTTACCTTTTCTTCGCCGTTCGCAATCACAAAATCACCATCTTCCTACAGATGAAGGACCAAAACACATAAATAACTAACTACTGAACTTTCGACAACACTAAAAAGGATATTAAGTAAAATACATTGGGGGATAAAGGAGAAGTCTATGCACAAGGAATGGAAATTTGTATAAATACAAAGCACAAACAACATGACATTTTGAAATATCCAAAAACATCAAAAAGCACATTCTCTAAACTGATGAAATCAAGAACTCGAATAATTTAACTCAAATGGTTAAAAAAGATGATACCATTTCAGGCAGATTTGAGGAAAAAGAATGGCACACACATAGACAACCAAGTTTACTTTCAATGCGGCTAAGCAAATGAATACGTCAAATGTAACATGCACTACCACATCAGGTATTTTTTCCCTTCAATGAATGAACCATAAATTTTTAAACGATACCACAAATAATTAGAGATTTTACATTAGAACACATCAATAATCAACACTCAGCAACTAATTCACATCCCATGTCGCAAAAAATTTGGACTCGAGGAACTAAATCCAAGGCCAAATCCATATTCCAGTCATGGAGTTCCCTCTACAAACAACATCCAACTACTTCATTATTCAGAAAGTATATGATAACAAGCAATCCCAACACTCCTAATAGAAGAAATTTATTGAACTGCCATGCTATATGTACATATCATGGAACCATTAGCATAATATACCTCATGATGAAGGATCTCATAGAGAACATAATAGAATATGAAGAAAATCATGCCAAAAGATAGACAGACATATGCAGATCTGCATAGTCTTTACCTGTTCGTCATTGAAATCATATGGTGTGTGATCTTTAATATTTGACTGATTTCTAGCTTCAACTCTCTCCTTATCCAGTAGATTGTTTTCTCCCATGACCAAGGAAACATTGTCTTCATCCTGCATTTCGAAAATGGATATTATGTTGAGCCCTCAACTGAACTTTCCAATCCATTAATGGCAACCACAAACACATACAACTTACACAACGACGACCAATAATAACAGGTGAGCTGCTCAGTTCAGTGTCACTGGAAGCACAAGCATCTTTGCTGCCTGCATAACAAAAAAAAAGGATTGGTCATAGTCACAAACAAATTACAATTAGTAAACTGACTAAGTAGCAGACTCTTACTTTCTGTACAATCTCCCCCTTCAACTATTACGTCAACTCCATTTTCAGCCTTTTCTGGAATATTTTCTCCGCTAACTGTAACAAGATGACAGAATCAACAATTCAAATGACACGCCATGGAGAAGGGAAAAACTCAAAAGTCCAAACAATTGGCTACATAGGGAAGGAAGTGGAGCCAATGCAGCATCCCCAAATTTTATTTTTACAAGACAAATAGCATGACACCTGTTTCACCTTTCTCTGCAGCATAACGTTTAAGAAGCTCCTCAATTGGCATATCAATTTCATTGTGCAAAGCAGCTAATTCTTCTTGTCTTTCCTCTTCAGTTATCAGAGCTTCATCTTCCTCAAGGGTGTGCTCATCATCTTCCTAGACAACATCATCATATAAGAAAATGTGCAATTGCGCATTGATTGATGATCATCACAAACAAACATCACATGTAAACTACCAGTTGTCAATCAGCTTTAAAACCAATAACAATAAAGCCTACTGCATGTAGACATACTCTTACACCAAAGAAATTTGCATTTCAGCTAAGATACACAATAGACAGCTAAAGATGTGCCCTTTTAAATTTATATCAAGGTTTTATTAGATTCTGATAAAACCTTTCACAAAAATTGCAAATACTTCATCACCAGCCTCATGTAATGTGGAGGCTTGGAAATTTTAATGGCACCTGAAAGGTTGAAATTAGTCCACCTTGGTTTCTATTGAAGGCATATTAAATGTCCAAATATTTATCTCAAATTATTTATTTACATAATGAAGACTATCTTTTTTCATGTCCATTCAACTTTTCACAGTACTAGATACAGGAAAGTATAGATCAAATTACATGCAAAAACTTCAGCAAGCCTGTAATCACAATCTATAAGATAACTTCATTTTAGTAATATTAATGACCATTAAGGGAAAAGTACTCACCGATTCCTCAAATTGCACATCATAATCAACATCATGGTCTCCGTTATCCAACTGAGGCTTCAGCACCACTGCAATCAAGCTATTGATTTGAGAACAATTTGCCAGCCAAGCATTTAGTAACGACAAAACAGCTTCTAATTACCATCTCTTAATTCTGCTGGTTCATCCTCTGTATCATTTTTATCTCCTTCCTCGGGAATACTTTGATTGTTCAGTGCATGATACTGCAGCAATGGTTTGTCTCCTAGATTTTCTGCCAACATGGTAGAGTACCTAATAATACAACAAGAAAAATCAGATGCCTACCCAACAGCCAAAAAGAAAACTCATAAAAAGCCATCCATTATGACAAATAAAATAATGAAATATAAGAAAGTCACCTCTCGGTTTGTCCTAGAAGGAATTCCAGCTGTTTATCAAGCGCCTTTTTCTTTTTCTCATCAAGCTCCATCTGATGCTTGTAAAGTACCTGAAATAATAATTTTCCAAAGTTCCATTCACAAGGAATTGTAGAACTTCAGATTGGACGAAGATCAAATCATTGTATGTAAACTTACCAGCTTCTCTATTTTAATCCAGAACTTCTTGACATCCTTAGAAATATTGAGCGCAACTTTTCGCAAACGTTGTTCCTCTTCCTGATCATAATTAACTGATCACATTAACAATCAGAAGTGCAATATAAAAGACACATTAACTAGTACTTAAACATTGTTTTCCTTCAAGGCATGAAAATTTTCTTCACCAAATAAAATATCCTCTACACTCTCGACTCTACAGGTCAATTTCTTAACAAGGTAAGAGCAGAACCTTCAATTTCTTCTCTTCCCTGGTGGCCTGATCCAACATGCCCTTGCTGGCTCTCAAAGCAACCTTTTTTGCCTGAGCCAACTTCCATTTCCTCTCGGATTCAAAGTCCTATAGGTAAACAGATTGGTTAGCAAGGGATAATATCAAAAAGATATGCACAAAGAAAACAATTATCAGATAACTAAAGTCAACTGGCACATTACCTTTGACAACCAAACCATCTCTTCTAAAACATGATCCCAATGAGTTTTAGGGCGCCGAGGTTCTTTAGGAGGTTCAAGTGCCTACGGTCATATTATTAACAGAATAGTCAGTAACTAAAAATATATGCATGCAACAAATGAGCAAAATGAAAGGAAAAGTGATACTAGCTACAATCTGCAACTTGCATGGTCTGGGGAATAAATAACTAAAAACAGTACACCAATTCTATCCAGGAACATTGATCACTGCATAAATATTATATGCTCCAATTATCAATCTACATATTATATAGAGTTTGAAACTTCTGCTCTGAATACCTTCTTTGTGCTACAAAATGATGAGGCAGATCTTAGGAAATAGCTAGTTAAGTCTGTTGGGGGGGGGGGGGGGGGGGGGGGGGGGGGGGGGGGGGGGGGGGGGGGGGGGGGGGGGGGGGGGGGGGGGGGGGGGGGGGGGGG
>CANUEY010615437.1:0-20619 GCA_948099555.1 Croton setiger
CTTCCACTTTTAAAAATTTTCCCTCTTTTTTAATATATATATATTTTTAATTTTTCAAAATAAAAAGAAACCAAAATTAGAATTAAAACAAATATATTTTTAATTTGAATATTTTTTATTTTAAGATTTTTAGGGGTCAAAAATCAAGCGTCAACAGTATGTTTAATCAATGTTATAATCCTTTTTCACTATTCTTTTTTGTTTTTGGAAAGAATATGGCTTGGGAAGCGAGCCGTCAACAAACGGAGATGTTTATAGCTATGGAATTCTTTTATTGAAGATGATGACAGGAAAGAAGTCCACTGTTAACATTTTCAGAGAAGGTCTTAGCCTCCACAATTATGGTAGAGCAACGTTATCTGAAAACGTGTTAGAGATCACAGACTCAGTTCTCTTTCAAAAAAGATGATGATGGCAAAATGAAAGCAGAAAAAGTTGAATGCTTGATTGGGGTGTTATGTTCTATGGAGTTTTCTCATGATAGAATGGAGATAAGTACTGCAGTCAATGAATTGGTTTCTATCAGAAATAATTATATCCAAATCACAAGACAAAAGTAAGTAATTTGTTACTCTCAACATGCCGTAATATAATTTTGATTTTTTATAAAAAAAAAAGAAAAGAGTAATGATAGGGAACTTGGGCGAGGTTCTCTTCTTTTTCTCATCTTAAAAAACATTTTATTTTTGTCACCCCCAAATGATAATAATAAATATTTGAATAATAATTCAATGTTTGGAATATAAATTCAACATTTTAAAACTATTTACACGGAACATACCTCAATAACAAGCATATTTAGTGTAGGACAAAAATTCACACACTTCTGCAAATAATTCATATCTACACCTGTAAATTTTAATTTCAGAAATTTAATTTGTATCATAATTACACATAAAATTTTGTATGTGTATTTATATATTTTTGATTTAATTTAACAAAAAAATTAGGATTTTATTGATTTAATCTTCTAATTTTTTCAAAATTGCTCTTAAGTCAATACAGTTTGACACCATCTATCGTTAACTTTCAATTTTGTAAATATCGGATGATTTAATTATAAAATTATAAAATCGTAAGGTTTCTCCATATTTTTTTATTGAGATAATGGAGAAAAGACCAATTTAATAACGCAGTAATTATTTTATTCAACAATATTAAACTGTAGCAATTCGAGAGCAATTAAAAAAAAAAGTGATTAAAGCCTAATTGACTATAATATATTGATGAAAACATAATTTGCCCTAAAAATAATCAAGACTTGTTAAATATGTACAGGAGATCAATAAAAATTATTTAGAGTTCCAATTTTTTTTAAAAAAAAACATTATATAAATGAACTCTAGATCTCAACTCTATACAATTTGCGCGAGAAGTAAAATGACCAACCGATTGTTAGCAATAGCAATACTCTGATTGGATTAGTCTAATTTTTGTAGTGATCTATAACTATAAAACATTCGTTTTTAGTCTGAAAATAGCCTAAGATCAAACCTTGTGGATGTGAGAATATAATAAAAAATCAAAGATATTTGTCAGCTGAAAAATTATGCAGAAAGATGCTAACCTACTATCAATATCATTATCTTAATCTGAAAGCTTGTTTTTTAGTACCATTTGATAACAGTCGCGGGAATGGTGGACCAAAAATATGACCAACAAACCATTTTTTGTATAACAACCAAAAAAGTAAAAAACCGTGCCTAAAAATCCTTCACTTTTACCGGAGTAAATCACTTTCTAAATCCATACAAAACCAAATTAATCAAAACATTAACTATTAACTCTTTGATCAATCCAAATCAAATAATTGAAAACTAATTTTAACAACAAATTTCAAGTATTGTAAATCCTTTGTGTTTCACGGTTGGTCGTCAAACAATAATTTTTTCAAAGTTGGAACTTCATTCCTCATTCTAGGAGTGTATTATGTCTTACCGTCACTCTCAACTATTCTCGTAAAACGATTAATAGTGATATAAATAGCTAATTTTTGCAGAATAAAGAAGCAAACAGAACAGAGAAAATCTATGAAACAACAAAAACCCCACTTCTCTCAAAACCCAACTTGCATAATAAACAATGATGGGGACCCACTATTAGGACGTGTCGACTCCTCCTTTTGCATGGCTCTTTCACCACCGTTGTTTTACCACCTTCTTTAGACTTTAAATACTCCTTCTTCTTCTTCCCTTTCCCTTCAAAATTCAAAACCTGCTTTCCTATTTTCTTCTTCTCTGCTGACGTTTTTTCCCCCCTGATTTCTACCGTTTCTTGCAGCATGGACCTCCGGAAATTCTTGATCTTCTTCTTCTTCAACTATGCTCTGTTTCTTGGTATTTCACTTTCTCTTCTCGATTTTCGAGGTGTTTCAGCCTCTCGGTTGAACCCATTTGAGCCAGGTATTCTCTTACCAACCGAAAAAGTCGAATCAGAAATTGACGATGATCAAATTGGCACCCGATGGGCTGTCCTTGTTGCTGGATCAATGGGTTATGGAAATTACAGACATCAGGTAATCAAAACCCATCTAATTATTTTTTAAAAACAAATTCAAATTCAATAAAAAAAATTTATTGATTATAACTTTGAATCCATAATTTTCATTACAGGCTGATGTTTGTCACGCATATCAGATACTAAGAAAAGGTGGAATAAAAGAAGAAAATATAATAGTGTTTATGTATGATGACATAGTAAATAATCCGTTAAACCCTAGAAAAGGAGTAATAATCAACCATCCAGAAGGTGAAGATGTATATGCTGGTGTGCCCAAGGTATATTTTCTCTGTGTGCAAATATTCTATATTATATATTCTTCCTTCTACTATATTCATATTTTAGTAAATAGTGTAGATATTTTTAATTTTTGTAATCATATATTTGTGGCCGAGGTTAAATAAGGTCGTTTTAAGGTTTAATTATTTAGTAATATGATGTCTCACTTTGTTAAGTATTGGTTGGTTGGTTGGCGCTTATAGTCTTTTGATAGTGATAGATAATATTTTATATATAAGCAATTAGGAACCAGCTAATTTCATTATTCATCACTAATAATGACGTTTAGTCTAATTAATTTCTTGGCTGAAATTAAATATTACCAATATTTGAACTGGTGTTGGTGTGTGCAAAATGTCATTATAGTATAGAATCTTATTACAATTATGATCCAATATTTAATTCATGTTTATCATTAGGACTTTTCTTTAAAATAATCTTTCATACTTTAGCTCAGATATGTTTAATTAATCAATTGATTAATTGTTATCTATTTGGATAGACTTTGTAAGCATCGAAATAATTAGATGCCAAGACAATGGTCTGTACTGTCTATAGTATATAGATTTACACATGACTAGAGTTGGTGATATATATGATTATATGAGGTAGATATAATAACATAAAAGGGTAATCCTTCCTTTTCATACCAAGTGAAATATCCTATCCTGTGATTGAGGGGATTCGGAATTTCCAACTCGCTATTCAGTTGATATTTTTTTCTGAAAATTTTGTGAACTTGAAGCTTCAATTAGTTGATATTTTTTTTCTGAAAATTTCGTGAACTTGAAGCTTCAATTAGTCCTCTTCTTGAAACTGTAACAATGACATGTAATTATGTAGATTGATAGTGCAACAACATTATCTCGTCGTCCCACTGAAAAAAATAAGTAAAGAATTCTTTAATCCAAAGAAAAGGCAAGCAATCAATACGCAAGTGTCATTTTCCCTCATTTATTACATAATTCCACTAATATATTTGTTGGTGGGATCAATTTGTAGATATTTTTCCTGTTCTGGTGCATAATATTTTTACATAATTGAGTTTAATTTTTAATTTGTAATCTTAAATCATTTGAATTTCAATGGCATATATGCTGGCAGGATTATACGGGCGAGCATGTCACCGCCAAGAATTTATATGCAGTGCTACTTGGTGACAAAAGTGCTCTTTCGGGTGGCAGCGGCAAGGTTATAAATAGTACTGCCAATGATCGAATCTTTTTGTACTATTCCGATCATGGCGGCCCTGGAGTACTAGGTAAGCTACCAATTACTACCCTCTGTTATGATTGCTATTTAATTTGGTTATAAAATCCTTAAATTTAATTAATTTTGTAATATTCATAATTCAGGGATGCCGAATATGCCTTTTCTATATGCAATGGATTTCATAGAAGTTTTGAAGAAGAAACATGCAACCGGGGGCTATGAAAAAATGGTAATTAATTAAAGAAATATCATTTTCTAATAGAGAATTTATGGAATTGAACAAACAGAATTTTTATTTTTTATTTGGAAATGCAGGTGATATATGTAGAAGCTTGTGAAAGTGGGAGCATTTTCGAAGGAATCATGCCGAAAGACATAAACATTTACGTTACAACAGCATCAAATGCACAAGAAAATAGTTGGGGAACTTATTGTCCTGGAATGGATCCTTCTCCACCATCAGAATTCTTAACTTGTTTAGGGGATTTATACAGTGTTGCTTGGATGGAGGACAGGTTAGTTGAAGTTCTGCCAATTCAATTTTCCTAAAATATTTGGAGAGGACTATATTTTCCCCATTAATAATAATCCTCTCTTCTGCAGTGAGACGCATAATCTGAAGAAAGAAACTATAAAACAACAGTACAAGACGGTAATTTCTATTGTTTTTGCGATTTAGCGCGGTTAGCTAATTCCGGGCAAGGACTTAATAATTCTAATTGAATGAATGCAGGTGAAGGACAGGACTTCTAATCATAACACTTATACAATTGGGTCTCATGTGATGGAATATGGAAATGGAAGCTTTAAAATGGAGAAACTCTATTTGTTTCAAGGTTTTGACCCTGCAACTATCAATCTTCCTCCACTCAATGCTCATATGAATGCTCCTAAGGAAGTTGTTAACCAGAGGGATGCAGAGCTTCTATTCATGTGGCAATTGGTAAGTAGTCCTATTTCATATTGTTTTTAATCAATTATTGTCCATTTCGTTTGGTGTTAATAAATTGATAATGATATTGTAAATTAAATCTCTTTGCAGTACAAGAGTTCAGATGATCGGTCGGAAAAGAAGTCGCAAATCCTGCAGGAGATTAAAGAGACTGTCAAGCATAGAAATCATTTGGATAGTAGCATAGAATTTATTGGATCTATATTATTTGGACCCTATAAAGGCTCTACTGTTCTTCATTCTATTAGAGAACCTGGTTCGCCTCTAGTGGACGATTGGAATTGCTTAAAATCAATGGTAACGATACATTCCTCGGTCTTTAATTTTCCTCATATTATTTGGGGCCAGTACTGACCATTTTGTGCCTCGAAATCTCAGGTTCGAGTGTATGAAACACACTGCGGGTCACTAACCCAGTACGGCATGAAGCACATGCGTGCATTCGCAAATATTTGCAACAATAAGGTCTCTCAAGCCTCAATGGAAGAAGCTAGTATTGTTGCGTGCAGCGGCCACGAAGCCAACCAATGGCATCCTTCGAACCAAGGTTATAGTGCGTGAATTACATGTGTGTTAGGGAATGTGACATTCGTAGTATTGGACAAAATAGAATGGGTGGTCAGAAATCTAATGCAACAACTTAGCTTTTTCTAGTGTTGTAGAAAAGAATAATAAAGCAATAGATATGTGGTAGATATATCATATAGTTGATTCGGCTGTACAAGATAGGCTTTGTTTTTTTGTGGTCTGGAGGCCCACTTATCACAAAAATGGGTTTTGTTCAATGTGTTTGCGTTTGCGCCGCTAAGCCCTGAATCTGATAAACAGATGTTGGGTCTACTTCAATAACTGGCTGATCTCTCTTTCCCCCATACCTATGTCGAATCTTCTGTTTTAGATTTCTTCTTTTCCCCTCAGATTT
The DNA here is from genome assembly GCA_948099555.1 of Croton setiger. Lineage (NCBI taxonomy): Eukaryota > Viridiplantae > Streptophyta > Magnoliopsida > Malpighiales > Euphorbiaceae > Croton > Croton setiger. Next base: position 5,865 of record CANUEY010615437.1, read on the forward strand.
AATTACTTTCTTTCTTTCGATATTTTAGGATAAAAGAGAGGGAAATATGGGATTATGAACGAACACAGCCTAATCCAGTTCAAAAACCTTTATAGGAATCAACACCAAAATGGAGGCCTCAGCCTCTGAATAATAATGAGATGATAGAAAATTGATAGTGAAGTGTTTGGTGGTATGCATGTAAATATACTGCAATCTAAAGTATGATTAAATGCGGTGCAGGAATCTATAAAAAGGGTTGAGGATTGGACATAAGTATTGTGTTGTTAGTTGATGTGTGGCACAATTATATTCTAAGATTTATCTTTTAATTTCTTAACTTCTAAAATGTTTTTATATTCTTTTTAATAACAATAATTAATTTATTTTATTATTATTTTTTAATTATACAAAATTGATGAAGGTAATTGTGTGTTATTTCAATTTTTAATTTATTAGGAAAAAGTATGTAAGTTTATTTAGAAAATGATATATGAAATGAAGTTTTAGTTTATAATATTTTTAAATTTATTTATAATATATTATACATAAATAATATTTACTTATTTATGAAAATATTTTTTATTTAAAAATCAAAAAAAGTTTAACTTTCTTAAAATGCTAATTTTACATAAAACTTCTTCTCTATCTTAATTTTAATCTCATATCCCTCCAATCTCATATCCCTCCAACTAGAGGTGAGCAAATTGGATAACTGAACTGGTCGGTTTTTAGTTAATCAAAGTCACTGAATGACTAACTGAAACCGAAATCAAATTTTTTTTGGTTAATCAAAAATCAAAACTGAAATTTTTCGATTAATCGAAAATAATCGATTGGTTAACCAAACCGAAATCGAAAACTGAGAAACAAAAATTTGTAAACCTGTTATAAACTTATTTTTCAACCAGTTTTTAATATGTTTATCAACTTGCAATATGTTTTCAATACGAAATTCACACTTTCATAATAATTTATTACACACTATATAGATATATAATATATATAATTATAATAGAAAAAATAATAAATTGCGTAAAAATAAAAATGCCGAAATGAGATTTGCAACAGCAAGAACTGTGAATCACATCAATGCAAGCATTAGTCCTCGGTACTTAATTGATTATAGAAATTTGTATGTCCTTCCAACCCTCAGTATTTGATCAAATCACTATAACTAAAATAAATTGCACTCTACCCATCAAAGGACAGAATTGACCAATGCCCTTTTATATCGAGAAAGACCATTTTCTTTGTATGTTCATTGTTCTATGTTACCAATTTTGATTTTTTCTTGCAATGTCAAAATTATATTTATTTAATGTGACCAAGTTTATCTTTTTATATTATTTGAAGAAAATTAGTATTAGTAGTTAATAAAACGTGTTGCATGTCATTGCCAAGTAGAAGAAAATGGAGATGGGATATCAAGCATATTGCTGTTCAACTGCATTCATTTTCCAAATTTAAATTTAAATTTTACCTTTTTTTTTTCTTTTTCTTAATTTACCATCTGGTTTGTATATTTACTTAAGATGAATGCTTCAAGGAGCAAAGAGCCAACCCACATTGTCACGACACAAATTGACTAGCAAAAGCAAAACCCACATATATCATTTTTGCTAAACCAAAAACAATGCAGTAGCATTTGCAGGTTAATACGCAGTTTTCAGTGGATTGACTGGAATTGCAATTATAATTAGTTGTTGATAATACAAGAAACTATTGATTATGTGCTTACAATGTCATGACTGATTATGTTCAAAATGGGAACAAAACACAAGCTGCATCATGCTCAACTGAAACAAACTAGATACCGAAATGCATTCCAAACCAAACAAGACCAGTTTGAGAGAGAAACTCAATTGAGCAAAACCAGCAACTTGCAAACATTCCAAACCAATCTGCCTTTTAAAGTTTAAAACAGTTTTAGACGCAAAGATTGTGAAAAGCAAGAACTTTGAACCATGATCTTTTCAAACAACAGAAACTCAACAAACCTAAACAAAACTTAGTAAATAACTCCAATAATGCATTCAATACAAATTAGATCGACAAGAAAGAATTAAGCAGAAATCACCTACACACATAAACCATCAGGATGAGATCATTTCAGATTTGAAGGCAAAAGCATATTATTTCCAAATGGCCATAGACAGCATAAACAGCATCTAGAGTGAGAAAAAAAAAGAGCAGAAAAATTAAGATGCAAAATTGGACGGCAAAGAATGAGAATTAGGGGTGAGCAAAGTTGTGGTATTATTCAAAAAACAATAAGGTTCATAAACAATTAGGGGTGAGCAGAGTTGTGGCTGAGAGTGAGAGAATTGAGAGAAGAGATGAGAAGAGAAGGAGAGACTGTACGCAGCGGCAACAAACGAAGAAGTAAAAGAAAGAAAGGAGAAGAGGAATTATGTTCGCCATTCAAAACCGCCTTGTTTAATAACTTCAAATTTTGGTTTTTCAATTAACTGAAATAATCGGAAAATTTTAAAAATAGTAACCGAAAACCGAACCGATTTTTTTTTAATCAAAACGAAACATAAAAAACTTTCACAATTTCGGTTAACCGAACAGAAAATTTTGATTCGGTTTCGGTTCTAACTGAACTTTGCTCACCCCTGCCTCTATCACACTTCTCAACCAAACACTTTAATTTTATAAAGTTGGCTATAGAAATTCAACTTTTCCTGTTCATCCTCAACCAAACAATACTAAAGAAATGTATTAATGAAATTGTATGTTTCACACATCATGCAGCTGTGCCAAATTAATTTAATTTTCAACAGCTCACTACAGCACATACATAAAATTATATGAGAATTGTGGAATGCTTTAGAACATATTTTTGAATTTCAAATTTTAAATTTTATCATCATAATTTTTACCACTCTTCCTAAAATGCAACTACTAGGCTAAATAAATAATCCTTTGTTTCGTAGTAGAAATTCGAATAAGAGTAGAAACTAAATAAGAGTATCACTTTTAAAAAAAATGACAAACTAGTGGATCTCTTAAGTTAACATTAAGAATTTTAAAATGTAAAATTTGGATTCTAATGTAATCTAGAAATTTAATTTTTGACCACCAATGCCAATAACCTACATAATATAAACTTTAATGTAAATTTTGAGACTTAGAGAAACCGTGGTTTGCAGTAAAACCACATTAATTAGTATATTTTTAATACCGTGATTAAAACTTGTCATTTTGTACTCCAAATACCTTTTTTTTTTCTGATTTTGTACTCCAAATGATTAATGTTAGTAAAAATATGAAAATTGTTGTGGTTTTGGAGATTATAGCTTGATTTAAAGTAGATCGTGTTCGTGGATTTAACTGCAAACCACAATGCAGTTTAAATTTTAAATTGTAAATTGCGATATGATTTTTGATTTTTCATTTTCATAAAACGCAAGATGTGGTACAGTTTGGGCCGTTTAGCGCATTTATCACCTCTAATTTGAGTTTGTCATAAGTTTTTGGAGCCTAATACTAGATTTCAAATTTTGAATTGGTAAAATATCATCATAAATTTCAACACTCTCCCTAATATACAACTACTATAGTTGAAATGAATAATTTCTGGTTTTTAGTAGAAACTCAAACAAGAGTATCGCCTTTAAGAAAATGGTTTAATATTAAAAACTTAAAATGCAAAATATTAATGTTACAACATAAACTCCATATGACTTGCAATTTCATTGTCATAAATTGTTTTGATTCGCTTTAGAATTTTATATTCTTGATTTTTATCCATTGCAGAATATCTGAAATTTTAATAACAAACGCTAAGCATTGGAGCTTGTGAAATTGCAAAATGCTTTGAATGTTAGTGTGATGTATGTAAATGGCAAACTAACAGCAATTTAATATTTGCTTTATCAATACCAACCAACGGCGTAAAATAAACCTTACTCATAATTTGCATATCCCTCCGTATGACTTACAATTTTATTGTCCTATCATTTGAACGCCCTTTGAAAGTTTATATTTTTATTTTTGTCCCTCTTTTCTACTCACTGCTAGTCCACGTCAAACTTTAGAGCTGTGCGAGCTTCTTCTTCCGAGATCAAATGTCGAGGGTCACAAACATTCAATTAGAAATTGAATGAAGCCACCTCCAATTTGTTTTCTCTACTTACAAAGAAGTCAAATGTTGGTTTTGTCATCAATCAATTCTAGACAAGTACCAAGTGCAACCGCTATAACATAAGACCACCCTCTTGTATGGTTTTCTAAATTGTATAAACTCACTTCATATGCTAGTTGGAGTAGTTGCATATACTTACCGCATGTATCCAAGGCTGCCGCCTCGGTCAATGGCTGGCAGTTACAATTTCTTGGTTCTCTTTGATTAAGTATCTAATGACTACTTAGCCTTTATTTTCCTCGTTTGTGCTACCTTTACTGGTTTTTACCATGTCAAAGCGTATAAGAGTGTGCATGGTTATAGGAGTGTGCATGGTTACTAGGGGCTCCAATCCCAAACCGAGAATCCGGTAAAGAATTATTGTGTACAAGTCTAATCAGAACTAGAAGAAAAAATATAAAAAACAGTAAAAAAAATTCTTAAAAAGTGTTGGATTTGATACTAGAGAGATTTAGAATTCTAAAGTTTCTATTTTTAGGAGAAAAATTGTAAATCATTCATTATTATTATTTTACTTTCTATAGATTGTTTTTATATGTATTTATATAATTCAATGTACAAAATTTGATAATAAAAGATATTCCTCTCTTAGCTTGATCTGGCTTGATTCTGATTTTCTTTCTTTTTCTATTTAATTTCCTTTACTGTTTTTGTTTCCTTTCTTTAAAAAAGAACTGAATCGGAATCTAAATGAATTGAATAACCAACATAGGATAATAATTAAAAATAATATTAATATGTATTAAATAACCATAGTTATATAATAAAATAATATTATATATAGTAACTAAAAAACACAAATATACTTGAAATCTAAAAAATGCGTAATATTTGAATGTTATTTTTATTGGTTATGTATTCTTTATATAAATCTTGATTTTCATTAGTAGAAGTTATTATTTTTCTTTCAAATTTAAAACACATTAGTTGTTAAATTCTTAATAATTAAGTATAAAATTTTATTTTGATTAAAGTTATACATTCCCCTGGAATTTGAATCAAAGAATCTAGCACCAAACTAGAACTAGTAATGTGGTTTTGAGAAATTTTACTCATTTTTAAGTAACTGATCAATACATATTGGAAAAGTGTCTTGCATAGAACTATTTGGGAATCCATTTACTCAACCCTTATATGATTCATTTAATAAACAATTTGAACTGGCACAACTCATTTAAAAAGCGTATCATATCATAACCGTTTTATAATTGTATCATTCATTTAACTTATTTAATTCAACACATTCAATTTTTACAAACTCATTTATTATAAAAAAAAAAAAAAAAAAACTCATTTCTCACATCATTATATAAAATTATCTCATTAACCTATATTTTTTAACATTACCCAACATATTTAATATAATTATAAAAAAAATATAAAAATATTCAAGCTACAATAAAAACCCTCAATCTTATTGTGAGTACTTTTATTTTTCAACTTATAAAATAAAATGAATAACAATGAATTGATTTAAAAAAAAAAAAACAAAAGTTATAAATTTCTCGATATTTTGGCTAAATAAATGGAGTTTTATTTGAGTATTAAACTATCAAATTATTATAAATATCAGTCAATTAAATGGATTGATGAGTTAAACAAGTCAAACCGTGACCCAACTTGTTTAACTTCGTATTTATATTAACTTCGTATTTATATTGTGTTGCATTATTCGGGTTATCACTCATTTATACTTAACCACTTCTACTACTTCAGTCATTATTTGTTTTAACATAAATATCCTAAATCCTGAAAAGAGGGAATCTATGGTCTAGAATGTGAATATTCTATTAAATAACCTGAGATTCTTAGTAATAATTTTTGATGTACACAATATCCCTAAAGGATATATTTCTTAAATACGTCATTTGCACACATTAGGATACCAAGAGACTTTTTGGAAAGTATGTATTTGACCATTATAATTGAGTTACAATTATATAACCATCTTAAAAGATTGAATAATGTTTTCTGAAATTTCTAAGCCATGCGTGTAATAAATTCTCAATTCTACAATGATGGGCGACTAACATTTTGTTCATACAAACAAGAAGTCTACCAATTTAATGAAATTGATGTAGAAAAAGGGAATGTTACTCAAATTTTCCGAAAGGTTGAAAAAGGGAAATACCATTGCGACTGCTACATCACTGCAACTATAAAGCTTCTTCATATTCACAAAAAATAAGAAAAATTAATTTCTTTTTCCTCTGCTGACCTCTAATTGAGAAACAATAATTTTCCAATCCAAGTGGAATAAAATTATAATTTTCCGGGGAAAAAATGTTGCCACATCAAACATGGTAATGTTGCTTCCAGCTATTCTGACAATTATTCCATGTGGCAATCCTCATCTTCACCTTCTCAAACTCTGAATACTGACACGGAATCTTTATTCCACCCGAATGGTTGTACCCGTATACCCGCTCCGCATCCTTCAACAGCTCTCCGAACAGCGGGTGATTGAAGTATATCACAGGCACCAATTCTCGTCTCGCGTCACCATTTGATTCCCCCACGTACACAGCCAAGTGTCCTTTCGGTACCTGCGTCGTCTCCGGTTTCTTGTCGCCCAAACGGATATATCCTCGATTTGAATCCGAATGACCAACCCGTTTCGTTCCGCGTTGTAACTTACTGCGAGCTAAGGATAAGATTCTGGAGAAGGGATTAATGGATCTCTTGACGGGATAATCCAAGGACCGAACACAGGTGGGTTTTCTACAGGGTCGGATTACCCATTTAAAAACTTTTACTAGCCTGCGGCCAAGCTTGAAACCTCTAAGCTTTCTCATGGCTGTAAATTTGGAATTCGAAGAAATGGGTCTTCACTCTTCAAATTTCAGGCGTTTTTAGGATAAAAAACGTAAAACGGCGTCACAAAGCCACGGTGACGTTGGTGGCTGCAGAAGTGATATTAATAGAGTCAGTCAAGAGGCGCGTCTTCAGAAGATTTCAGAGAACAGTTTTGAAGTGATTTTGCTAGAAGAGTCAAAGCTCCGTCATTATATATAGTTGTACATACACGTGTATATGTTGTGTATACGTGTGTATATGTAACCACGTGTCGCCATGGCGAGAGATATGATCGGCACAACAAGGTCGTGTTATTACTATCTGATAAAAAAACAAATTAATAACCATTCGACAATTTAAAAAACAGAGTAGTTCCTGTCTTACATTTTAAATATATATATATATATATATATATATATATATACTTAATTTCAAATTTCCTTTTTTCTATTTTTCTCCAAAATTTTATTTGTCATCAAAGAATAAAACATAATTAAGAATATAAGATAATTAGAGATCTTTTACTTTTACTTTTACTTATTGTTATTGTTTATTTTCTTATTGTTATTTCTTTAACTTTTTTGGAAATATAAGAATAAAATTTTCTTATTGTTATTTCTTTAACCTTTTGGAAATATGTGTTTTAATTTCTATTTATTGTCATTTTGGTATAGTTATAATTCAAGTTTTCTATGTAGAGTATTCAGATTTTATTGGAAACAAGGTTCTAATAATGCTTTAGTTTTAAATATTTTTTACCAATTCAGTATTAAGCATTTACATTTAACTCCTCTTGATCAATATAATTCTTTTAATAGTCCCTCTTTTTTTTCTTTATATCGACAAACTTTCATTTTTTTTATTAAACAAACTAATTTAGTAATTTTGAAAAATATAAATTAGAAAATTTAATATTAAATGTTTACATTTAACTCCACTTACTCGATATATATTTTTAAAAAAATTAATTGTGCATGTATAAAGGAGGAGTGGTATTTTTTCAAAAAAAAAAAAAATCAATTCAAACAAGGTAATAGAAACATTTTTACATGTTGTAATTTTAAATTAAGACAAAAGGACAAAAGAGACAGAAAATTTAGGAGAAGAGGTAGGAGATGGGCATACAAAAGTCAGCTAAATCAGCGGTTTGATGTTTTTTTGGCCTTAACATGTCTCAAGAGACAAGATTCCAATTAATTAAGCCATGATAATTAATTTTGGTTTATCTTAATCACAATTACATATGAGTTACACAATTGATTAATATTGTAACATACAACTAATAATTAATTAGAAATGTCTCCTAATATGACCTTGAAATAGAACCTCTTCACTAACTAGAATAATATTTTAAAAGTAGATGTACTTACGTTTTGTACGAAGAAAGTTTGAAGACATTTTTATTACATTTACGTAAATTACACTCTTTGGTTTATTTTTTGGATTTGTCTACTTATGAAAATGTCAAAATATAAGTGCTACACCATACATGTTCATCTCCAAAGTTTTTTTAATTGCAGAAAAGGTGAGCTTAAAGTGACTTATTGCCAAAAGACTTATCTCAAGCTCTCACGTCAAAGAAAAGAAGCTTTTATTCCAGTTTTCAAGTTTAAAGAAAGCGTGGAATTGTAGTAATATATTAGTACTACTTTTCTTCAACGTAGACCACACATGTAATGTACAAATATATTAATTTCATTCGATTAATTCAATATCAGTAATTATAAGGCAGCCTTTTTTATTATGTAATTTAAATCCAGTCTAATTTTTTTTTTAAAAAAAAAAAATCTAATTTGTTGATTTATTTTTTTTTTTTGAAAGGAAACAAATTTAATTTATTAAAAACTTATAAGTCGCAGTCTATTAAAGTGCACATCTACTACCAAGTGCACTTGAAAAAAAAAAGCTATATTCTCTAATTCCAGTACCCCAATACTCTATTGGAAAAAAATAAATTTACAAATATTTACGATTTATAATTTTTTTATAAATTAATACTATTAGTTTACATAAAGATAGTGAAATCAAAATAAAAAAAAAAAAAAACAAAAAACAAAAACACATATGCGTAATTTAGGAGGGCCACAGAAAATGAAAGTTGGAAAATATTAGCCAAATACCCAACTTTGAAAATCAAGGATTCACACGCATCATTGGTTAATATTACACATGATTATTTCGTTTCTGCGTAGGATATATAATGTTGACTGTTACATTAGTATGCATTGATATTTATTGAAAGCGCACGTTAAAAATTAAGAAAATTTGAGGATTAGAAGAGCAAAAGAATAAAGAGGCTTTTAGTGAATACGAAGGGAAAAACAAGAAAAGGGAAATTTGTTAGTAGAAAAGGGTGGGTTATGCAAATTGCATGGGTCGCTTCTATTGCTCGTCTTCTTCGGTGATAATAAGTTCTTTCCAATTTCCCATCTTAAGTAAATGCTTGGTTTGGTTGGCCAAAAGATGAGCTCATTTTATCTTCTTTCTTTTGGTTCCAATTCTTAAACTTTATTATTTATATTTGTCTAGTAGTATATTGTTTAAATTAAAAGGTTGGCCTAGTGGTTATGCCGAAATATCTTCAGGATTTCAGCATCATTTATTTACCCTTCCCACTGTAGCTATGGAAAAACAAATAATAATAATAATAATAATTAAGGTTTAAAGACTTTTAAGGTGTTTTTGCATTGTATAATTTTCTTAAAAATTCATATAATTGTCACACTACGAGTCACCAAATATTAAGTAATATCCAAAGTTATTTAGACAAATCTTAAAAATAATAAGCAACATAGACATTATTATAACATATTATTACTTTGATTTCGAAAATTTTCCATTTTAAAAAATAATAGGAAGGAATCTAAAATAGAAAATTAGTAAAAGAGGAATTGCTTTCAGATCCCTAAATTATATGTTAATCAACTCTTAAATCCTTGTTTTTTGAAAAATATGCTTTCAGATTTTTGAAATTTTAACCGTTCCAACTCTCGTGTCTATTTATTTTTCTGTTAACAACATAAGAAAAGCCATGATTAGCCTTCACATTTTCATTTAATTTATTTAAATAAATTGATTTAATTAATTTTAATAATTTAGAATATAGTAATTGATTAAATTAAATTATATTTTTGATTTTTTAATTATATGCACCTTACTTTATCAAATTTTACTAATTAATAAATCAAAACAAAAATAAAAAATAAATTGCTGGATTGTGTGTTTGGAATGTAGAAATTGAAGGCAAAATTGTTGAAGTTTACTAAAACTAAAATAGGACTTTATAAGAGAACTTTTAGTACAAGAGTTCTAAATGATTCAAATTAACAACTCAAACTTCGCTTAACTAATTTTCCAAACTCACTCACTCTCACCACGTTGCACACACTTGTTCTCGTACTCACTTTCTTTGCCTTTGCACTTCTCATTTAAGCACACTCTAAACAAATGTCCAATCCATCTATTTATATTAATTTTAGGATGGTTATGGAAGCTTGAAGAAACTTCATCCAAGTTATTCATCACCAACTTACTCTTAGTAATGAATGAAGATGAACAATTTAGATTATTCTAGCAAAAGAAATCTCTAGAGAAATGTTGAGAGGAGGTGATGATATTTTTAATACTCCTTCTCATTACCGACTCTTCAAATATCTTATCTTGATATCATTCAAGTTATCTTCTTAATTTTTCAAACTTTATAGTGTGACTCTCTTTATAGTAAAAAAAGAACACTCTTTCTAATACGAAATAGTATCTAATGTTTTTTTTTTTTTTTAAACAGATTATGTAATAGCTTGTACAGCTAAATAAATTGCTACAATTGAATTTGTTGGATATGGCTGCATTTTCTATGTTCTTTTTCAGAAGTAATACATTTTCTATGTTTTATGTTTTAAAGTTGTTTTGACAAAATCCTCGTATGAGCAGGGATTAAAATACTAAATAATCTCAAGCAAAGTTGACCTATAAATACTATTTCATTTTCTTGACCCATACCCATTGATGGATGTGTTTATATATAATTAAAATATTAAATTGATATCAATAACAAAATAAATACTTTCGCATGTTGAATTTATTCAGAGAAAATTTTCATAGTTAACTAGATAATTATATTTTCATTTAAGATAAATAGGAATGAGTAAAAATATTATAATATCTTTAATATCAACAAATTGACAATAAACCACAAAATCAAGAATTAACTCTAAGGGAACTACAGATCTATAAATCAATTTTCCTCCATAAAAATTACGAATTACAGGGATAAGAAGCTAGTCCTTTTATGGCTCATTCTAAATTTTACCTTAATAATACAATTGATGGAAACTTATACTGAATAATTAGATGATGCCAGCTAACAATTTTATAACAAGCAGGAAATATAAATAAAATCTTGAAGTAATTTAAATGTGACATTCAAATTCTATCCATATGTAATGTATTTAAAGGCAACCAAATACTACGATTTCAAGTGCACTCTCAGCCGCAACTTATTGCTTTTAATCATCAAACTATACATATATACAAACTATCTTCTCCTTTTGGAGAATTCCAACAAATTATATCTCTAAAGTAAGATATATTTTTAGGGAATTGCTTGAATGAGACAAATTATAGTACATAAGCTAGGAATGTTCATATTAGTATATAAGCGAGTTTTAATTTCATATTTGATTTGATTACTTTTCATCATATATTTTCTGTAAAAGTAGGTTTGTTTTATTGATGGAATGTAATGTAACCATATAAAATACGAAAGCCATAGAAACGACAAACAAATTAAGGTAAGCAATTGTCCGAAGGTTGGCTGTTCGGTTCGCTTAGACAAGCAAACATAGCCTGCCAATTTTGTCGTACTCCGATGGTTCTCAGCCGTGGACAAACGTGGTACGGTTTTGTAATTATCTAAATAAATAATTTTAACAGTAATAGTATATTGCTGATGGCCAAACCTAGGAAGCTGCAAACGGTAACGTTCTTCACTTTACTCATTCATTATTTATTACTTGCAACTCTTTACATTGTCACCTGAACTCTAGGTAGTTGGTTTTTTTTAATGATTATTTATTAAATTATGAGTTTATTCTCCAAATAAAATTTACATCTTTAAATAATTAATTTTAACACGAATAGAAAATCTAAATATTACAATTCAAGTCACCAACAGTGAATTTTAACCCGAATTAATTTTTTGAAACTCTGTATATAAGAGCAAAACAATGAATAAACTCCCAAACCCAACTCCGCATATCTTGAGTCATGCAAATGAAGTTTATATCAAATGGTTAGGATGATCCATTTCTCTTATTTAAAATTAGAGGTTCAAATTATATTGGTGTTACCAAAATGAGCTTTAATTCCATAATATAACTAAAAAATTTAATTTAAAAAACGTATCTTGAGTACTAACTAGGGTGATAGTACAACAGCCGGGTTTGGGTTCAATTGGACCCAAAAACACTTATCCATCAACAGTCCAATGAATTAAAATTTCAGAATTTACTTTTAAACGAGTTCTTAACAAAATTTATTTGCAAATGCATCTTAATATCTTTAAATAGTGAATGTAAAATTCAAGTCCAAATTTTCTTTTGTCTCCCAAACATAATCAAGTGGATTATTAAAATTTAAATCCAAATGTTAATTTAAATCCAAACCAATATTAATGTTACCTTAAGTCTTTTTAGCACATTTCCTGCTGCCACTTTTTTAGATTTTCTTCATTTTCTTTTTCTCAAAAACCACCAAATTTGATCTTAGTCTTACATCTTAAAACGGTATTGTATCTATAAATCTAGTTGTAATAAATATGGTACCTTTTAGATTTTTGGTTTTGTGTTTAGAGTGAGATGTCTTAAACGCGGTTAAATTAAAAATTCATTATTATTTTACTTAATGTTTTAATAAAATTTTGTTTAAAATATGAATTTCCTTTCAATCCCTTTTAATCCCTCCCGAGTTCTATTCTATCCTAAATTCTTTTTTTTTCCAATACAATTATTTCTCTTTTATTTTAATGTCATATAATTTTTGTATACTGAAAAGTTTAGAAGACAAATAAAACAAGTCAAAACAGAAAAAAGAAACTCTTAGAATATGTTTTTTTTTTTTTCAGAAAAAAAAAACCTTAAAATATGTATTATGACATTTAATCGACTTGAATTCATAGTTAAAACATTGGCCGATAATATGAAAATATAGTAAATATTTTTTAGTTCAAGTAACTGTTACAGTATAATTATATATGCCATCCACTTCCCAAAAAAAAAAAAAAAATTATAACATGAATTTTAAAGAATTTATTTCATTGATAGAGCACTCTTTTATTGGAAGGAGAAATTTCAATTCTATACACACTCATTTTTAATTATATGTGATTGATTTTATATATAAAAAAAAGTAATTCTAAAAGTCTATATATTAAAAAAAAAAAAAATACTGCACTTATATTTCACTAATAGTATAATTTGAACTTTAGACTTCACATCATTATCTTTATTATTATAATTAGATAAGGCTATTTTAGTCTTTACCTATTATAGGTTTTTTCATTAATTTAATAATAAAAATAAAAACAACTGTAATTTCAAATATAGCACTCCTGAGATGTCTCACTTATTGTTTCAAATATTGAAACTCCACCGAAACAGCTGTAACGATAGCATCCATAATTTTTGGTTGAAACTGTTAATCTTTAGTGATCAATTACAAAAAGTATATATGCATATTTTTTATGGTACTCGCCGGAAACAGGCATTGGACATACAGTGGCGATAATGTTTTCATAAAAAGTAGTGAGTTTTTAGTAAATTATAAAAAGTATATACTACGTATTTTTGGTAGTTATAGAATCTATTTATGACTCGGGGTTGGGGTCAAGGTTCCCAAGGTTTCAACCCGATCAAATTCATCTTTCAAACCAAAACCCGACCGGACGCTTCGTAATGATTTGACCTGGAATTTGAAACTACGTCTAAATCATGAGACGCTTAACTCTGGCATGTAAATCCGCCAAGTTGTTAGATTGAGTTAGGTTCACGGGTTCTTACAATTTTTTATAGCAACCCAGTTTTGTCTGATTATGATAATTAGATGTTGTCGGAGCTTTTTAATTTTTAATTTGAAAATACAATCTGTAACTTGGTACTAGATTTTCGCTAAGCAACAAAACAAAGAAAAGTCCAAACCTCGTCACTCATCAGTTGCTAAAGTGCAAGCATTCATCAGTGGAAAGCAGATGGAAATGAAATTAATAAAAGGCCCCGTCTATGTCATGTACCAAGATCTAATTAATACATTGATTCCTTTTCGATAAGATGGCTTTATTGGCTTATTAATGAATTAATTATTTAACAACAAACATTGGATAGTGATTAATAATATAAATTATATTTTAACATGTTAATGGCTTCCAGCTCTTCTACACTATATATTTCTATAAACATAATTGTCTTTTCCATACACCAAATCTGTATACAGTCAATTGTCAATGTAATTCTTTTTACTTTCATTTTACAATTTTATCTTTTCTTTTTCATTAGAAGACAAATTATTTTTATTTTTTATTTATTGATAATTTTCTTATTTATTATTGTTACATAAAAATTTGATGGACGGTCCAAACACTACATGTTTCATGTTTTATGCTGAATTATTGGACGATAAATGTCATGTTGTAAACAAAAATAAGAGCTAATAATTCAAGTTGGAATATCAATTGGAGCCGATCAAATAAATAAAAAACTACTTTTCTTTTAGACAAAATAATTCCTTAAAAAACATAAAAATTAATATATATATATATATATATATATATATATA
>CANUEY010615541.1:0-19340 GCA_948099555.1 Croton setiger
CCAAAAATGCATTCAATACAAATTAGATCGACAAGAAAGAATTAAGCAGAAATCACCTACACACATAAACCATCAGAATGAGATCATTTCAGATTTGGAGGCAAAAGCATATTATTTCCAAATGGCCATAGACAGCATAAACAGCATCTAGAGTGAGAAACAAAAAAAAAAGAGCAGAAAAATTAAAATGCAAAATTGGACGGCAAAGAATGAGAATTAGGGGTGAGCAGAGTTGTGGTATTAGTCAGAAAACAATAAGGTCCATAAACCAACCAAATCAAACTGTTACAGACATTAAACAGCAGCACCTCAATGAAATCCATCAACAACAAATTCAGAAAAAAAAGAGGAAACTGTAACATTGAATCATGGAGAATGAACGAACAACTCATCTATAAAAATCCCAGAAGCTGTAGGTTGATTCTGATTTTGCTGGGGCCGGAAATAACGCAAACGCTCACCGGACTAAAGGGACGAAATGAAGCAGAGGAAGTGAAGAAGACGATGGTGATATTGCTGTTAGATGGTATGGGTATTAGGGTTTCTTCTTTAATTTTGTTGCTGGGTACTTGAAATAGGAAGCAGTAGGCGACGAAATTGGTGGTGGTTGTTGCTGGGTACTTCGGCGCAATGGTGGCGGTGCAGCTGAGAGCGAGAGAAGTGAGAGAATAGATGAGAAGAGAAGTAGAGACTGTACGCAGGGCAATAAACGAAGAAGAAGAAGAAAGAAGCAGAAAGGAATTAGGTGGCTATTCAAAACGGGGTCGTTTATAACTTGAAATTTCGGTTTTCTGTTAACCGAAATAACCGAAAATTTTAGAAGTAGTAACTGAAAACCGAACCGATTCTTCAGTTAACCAAACCAAAAAACTGAAACACAAAAAACTTTCACAATTTCGATTAACCGAACCAAAAATTTCGTTCGATTTCAGTTAACTTTATTCACCCCTAGAGGAAGGGCGGTTAACCGGCGGTTTGAATCCGATTAACCGCCGGTTCACACAATAATTTCCGGAAAAAAAAATCAAAAAAAAATTAAAACTTAACTTCTAACATCAATTTAATTAATTCAAATGAACATTTAATTTTTTTTAGTCCAATAGTTCCAATAATTTTTGGACTCCAAAAATTTGAATAATTGTAATTTTTTTTAATTTATTATTTGAAAAAGAAATTTTTAATTTATAATTATAAATGTTGAAGAAGAATTATAAATGTTAAATAATTGAATTGGACCGTCAAAAATGAAGAATAGTAATAAATAAAATTAATTATTTGGCAAAAATAAAATAATAAGTTCAATTATAAAAAAATAATGTAGACAATAAAATGAATAAATAAAAAAGTTAAATATTTTATTAATTGAAAAATGTAACTTTCAATTTATGTAAGATTGAATTTATGTCATTCTTGAAAAATATATTTGAAAAAAAAATAAAAAAAAATGAAAAGAAATTGAGATTGAGAATAATTTTTTTTTTAAAAAAAATTATTCGGCCTACGTATTTTTTTTGGCGGAAAGAAAAATCAAAACCCACGTAGTTGTAATGCTTACTTCAATTTTCAGCGGCGGATGAGGTTTCGGTGATTTCGGAGCTTTTTTCGGAGGTAAAAGTCCAGCATTCTTATTTACATGTGTCGGCGGCCGCCCAATCGCCGACACACGCTTGAGCTTCTAAATTTTCTGTTCTCAATTTTGTCATTTTCTCGGAAAGTAGAAGGCTGCCGGCACTAAATGCTTGCTCAACGGTGAGTGTTGAAACCGGCGCCGCCAAAACTTCTTTAGCTATTTTAGCCATAATTGGGAAAGTGTCTTCATGCCTACCGCACCACTCTAAATTGATCGGATCCGTAGCTGCACCTGAAAATTCAAACTCGGTGGACAGGTATTTGTCAAGTTCCAGATAGAAACTTGCACTGATCCCCCTCGGCCTTTTTTGGCGTTAAGAATAAATAAGAGACGTTTGGTTTTGAACCGAGATCCCACCCGATCTGGCGGGAGTAGAACTTCCGCCAACGTTAGTTTTAATAGCCGAAGCGGAATTTGCAGAAAATTCAATAAACAAATCAGTAACAGTTTGTCTAGTTTCATTAACTAAACTATGTACACTAATCATTTCATCAATAGACAAATTTAAATTTTTATAATAAACGTCCAATATAGTTTCTAAAACATTTAATCTAACCCTAGGATTAAACACAGCAACAACCAAAAATAAATTAGGAATAATTTGAAAATAACTTAACCATTTATTTTTCATAACATGCACACAATTTTTCAATTGAATATCATTTTCAAACAATTGTAATCTATCCACTATATTAACACTAGATTGAAAAAAAAATATGTAATGTTGGTTTGTACATATGACTAAAAATTTTTGTTGCATCATTAAACACTTCAAGCAAATTAATAATTTTAGAACAAATTTTCCATGATTATGGATAAATCACGATATCGTGATTATCTGGGAATTATAAAATGCACACAATGCATCCTTATATTCGAATGATTGTGCTAATAAAGTGTACGTGAAATTCCACCTGTGTACAACATCACGTTTAAATTTTGTAGGAGTCAAATTATTCTTTCTACAAAACTTAAACCAATTTTTCATAAATTTATTATAAAAGTAGAGGTGTTTAATTGCATTTTTAATAGGTAAAATATGAACTTCCAAAAATTTTCAAACCATTTTTTACACACAAATTCAACACATGACATGCACATTTTATATGAAAAAATATATCGCCAACATTATATTGGCAGTGTTTGATGCAACATTATCAAATGATATTATCAAAAATTTTTTTACAAGTTTATATTCATTTAAAATGTTATAAATGATTTTATAAATATTAGGGGCAGTATGCCTTTCGTCAAAAGCACGAAATGCGATTATTCTTTTTTGCAACTGTCAAGAATTATCAATAAAATGAACTATAATACCCATGTAGGAGTGGTTGTGCCAATTATCTGTCCAAATATCAGAACAGATAGAGACACGCCCCTCCAATGCAGCAAATTGACCAATTAATATTTTCTTTCTTTCTTTAAATAAAGTTAAAATATTTCTTTTAGTTGTATTTATAGAAACAATTTTAGCAAGTGGATTAACACATTCTTTTAAAAAAATTAATGAAATCACATTTCTCACCAAAAGAAAAACACAATTTTTCAACGCATATAAATTCGGCTAATCTTTTTTTATAATCTCTGTCATTAAAATTAAAAATGAATTTTTAGAGGAAGCGTACCCGGATATTTGCGTTTGCGGATTTTTTTTATCGAAGAATTCAGCCGGATGCTTTTGCTCCATGTGCCACTTCATCGTTCCATACCCTCTGCCCATTTTCCACTTATAACGTATGTTACAGTGTTTGCAAATTTGAACGTATTCAGAATTTCCGACGGACTCCCGCCGGAAATGCTGTGGTACATCACTTGTATGCTTTTGGAAAATATATTGTTGTTGTGTCCCAACTTTCTCCTCTAAATAATTCCGGGACTGAAAAAAAAAATAAAAATAATAAGTAACCCCAATAAATAATAAATAAATAAATAAATAAAATAAGGTATAGAGGACAGAATAAAAAAAATTGAAAAAAAAAATTAAAACAATGATAAATAAAAAAAACTATAATAAATAAATAATAAAAAAAATTAAAACATTAATAAATAAATGAAATGAAATATAAATTAAATGAAAAATATAATAAATAAATAAAATTATAATAAATAAAACATAAAAATTAAATGGAGAATAAAAATTAAATAACATAATTAACTCGAAACATAATATTAAAGAAATAAAAAAATAAATTAAATTATTAACAAAAAAAATTAAATTAAACATAGTAATTAACAAAATAAAAATAAATAGTAAAAAAAAATAAAATAAGTAAACCGTGTTTGTTGTGATGGTGGTGGTGGCGGCGGCATTTCAGGTTGTAAATGTTGCCGCGATTTCTCGGTTGTAAAATATTCAAAATTTGTTGGAGAATTAATAGGCACTCCTCTAATAAACATTTCAAATCTGGTTGGATCGACCGGATAATCAAACAAATCATGAATTAACCGTTCTCCAACTTCGTGGATTTCCGGTTCCTTATCCCTTCCTCCGACAGCACTTGATCCGGGTTGATAAACTTTTTTTTAAAAAATAACTAAGGTTTAGAGTTTGAAAAAAAAATTAAGTAGTGGAAAAAAAAATTTAGGCAGAGTTACAACGTAAATTACACAGTATGAGAACTAATTAAATTTTTTTTTGGACAGTATGAGAGAGTAGAGAAAATTGTAAAAAAAAATTCTCCACCCCCTCAAATTTATAGACAATTCCTTAAATTTCGTTGGACGCAAATTACCCCCAAAACTATCCATTTTTCACTATTCACGGAATTAAAATCGTTCACAATTTGAAATTTTTTCCCCCCTAAAAATCTGTCCAAAATTCTGCACCATGGGCCAGCTCACGGGCTGGGTCTGCCGGGCTCGTACGGCCAAGCCTGCCAGACGCACCACCAGAAGGAACCGTGGGCTGGGCCAGCAGTTCAGCCCGCCGGGCCAGCAGCACGCGCGTCCCCTAGTTCCAGCCCGCGCTTCCGGATGGGCCAGCCCGCGGTTTTGGCCCGCCGGGCCAAGCCTGCAAACCGTCTGCACCCGTACGGTCCCAACATGCCGGTTCAACCCGCTGGTTTCAAAATTTTCAATTTTTTTTTTAAATTTTAACGGTTAACTGGCGGTTCAATTCAACAGACCCGGCGGTTCATTCACGTTTCACGGGCTCTAACGGTTCCGGTTCCAAATTTTATCGAACCTGAATCGACCCGTCCTTCGGCCGGTTCATGTTTCGGTTTTTACGGTTACGGGCTGGGGGCGGTTCGGGCTGGTTCACGCGGGTCGGCCGGACCGAGCCGGCCCATGGCTGTGTCTACGTGGTACCCCAAACTGAAAAGGGTTCAATAAACCCAAACTAAAAAGTGTTTGATAAAAAATATAAAGGATAATTATTTATAGGTCCCTGAGATTTTGCATAATATATTCTGAGATCTTTCTATTTTGGAAATTGTATCATCGGGTCCCTCAGATTTTAAAAATTATACTATCAGGTCCTTCCGTCCAGAATGGACGTTAAGTGTTTGTTAAGTTGAGTTAAAATGACAATTTTACCCTTTATGTTATTTTTTTTTTCAAGTCCTTAAATTTTACATAATTATACTATTAGGTCATTCTTCTTCCTCTCTTCTCTTTCTCTTCATTCATCCATTTCTCTCACTACAGATTTTTTTTCAAATCTTCATCTTCTTCTTATTTTTTCTCTAAATCATCTTACAATCCAATTAAAATAAGAAAAAGAATTCAACATTTGTTTGTGTATCTATTAATATTTTTTCTAGCTCTGTGCTTAATCCTTCATACCTTAACTTGAAGCTTTCTAGTAATGGTTGCTCAAAGCATCTTAAAAAAAAAAACATAACTCAGACACAGCAGCAACGATTTTAAATCAAAATTACAAATCTATAGGGTGATGGTGGTTAAGGCCGGAAGAAAAATAAGAAGAAGAGGAAGATAATGGCGATGGTAGTTGAGGCGACGTCGGTGCTGATAGTTGAGGATGATGGCCGCGGTGAAGATTGTTGCGGTTGCCGGTGCTGTTTTCGTGAGAGGAGAAAAGAAGAGAAATTGAGAAAGATGTAAGGAAAGAGAAGAGGAAAATTTGAAAGGAGGATTATGGGAAGAAAAAGGGAATAAGATTGAGGGATTAGAGTTAGGAAGAATGAGAGATGAGAGAGAAGGAGCCATGGAAGGAGAATGACGATAGTGCAAGGAGCTTATTTTCTTGAAGAAGGAGATGAAGAGATGAGGGAGAGAAAAATGTGATATGAGGATAGAGAGAGAGAAGATGAAGAGTGAGAAGATGAAGAGTTAAAGAAGATGAAGAGTTGGAGAAGATGATTTAATGGGTAGTTACTATGAAGATGAACAGTTGAATAAGATGAAGAAATGATATAATGGTTTGATTTAAAGATTGAGTTTAATTAGTATGGTACAATTCAAATAAACCAAATGATAGTTTTATCATTTTGAAAAATTTTAATTAAAATCGTCTGACTTTTTTTGGATGGAAGGACCTGATAGTATAATTTTTAAAATCTGAAAGACTCGATGATACAATTTTCAAAATAGAGGGACTCATGAATATATTATGCAAAACTTCATGGATCTATAAATAATTATCCCAAAATATAAGTACTTGGATGTATAATTGATCAAATATCAAGGACTTATTCATAATTAACCTTTACAACACTTTTAAGTTTGATTTGAGCGAATCCTTTCGAATGGCGCCTCTGCTTTCAAATTAAACCCAATTCTGCAATTCCTTTGTCACACCACCGAATACTGGGGGCGAATCGATAGAGAGCTCAAGCATCTTCCTGGGAGCCATTCAAACCCTAGCGATTTCGAGAAAGCAACGATGATACTGAGAACTCCACCTCCAAAGAGGCCTAGAGATGATGGCAAAGCCATCGAGAGCTCACCGGTCGGTTCTGATCGGCGACTTGTCATTTACGAAGATCCTACTGTTGTAGTCCAACCACCAGAGTCCTCTCACGAACCTCAACCTTCTGAGCACATGCTCTGTACCTATCAATGCCGCCAAATGGTAAGCTTACATTTTCTATTTTTGAATTGGACTGATTACACTTATATGGCAGAGTTTTAGCTTTTCATAATGGATTTTCTTGTTTTGAATGCCACTTGAAATTACTAAAAGAGTTGATAGTTTAGGTAAGTAATGACAGTGATGCAGAAGGAAAATTATGATTCTGGTACAACAAATTTGTTTCATGCTACAGGACTTCGGGATTTCGTTTAGTTAAAGTTTTTGATTTGTCTATAAGTAGGAAAAAAATTAAGCGATAAACTGTAATCAGTGTAATTTGTAATGTTTTGAGATAATTTGAACTCGAGGTCTAAAATCAACCACTTTTACTCCAAATTCCATTTACCTTAATCGGTTAGCTGTATGAGATCTCTTGATTAAAACCTAGGAGCCCGTAGGTCTGCATTGAATTGGTAAGGATTATTAAATGGACAACATTGTGCTTTTTTACTTTCTGAGATTCAATTTATGGAATCCTGGGAACTTTAAGCATCCTCTTGATTCCTGATTGTTGGATATTTGAAGTTCAAACCAAAACCTTGGAACTGTATATGGGTAAATGGGATCCACATAATAATTCTGTTGGTTAGATTTCTTCCATGGTTTAATGGTTACCAGTTTCAACCTTGATTTGTTTTTTCACTATGGCTCACTCGTCTTGTAAACCTTGATGCATGGACGTAGTTATTACTTTCTATGTTGTTTATGAGTGAGTCAACTTTTCATCTTGTTAAACTTAATTGTAGGTTAAAGCAGATTTTCTGGATGCCTTGAGCAATGCAGAGAAACAAGTGCGCGATTATCAGTCTAAATTGGAGACTTTAAACGAGAACTTCTCCAAATCTGGTGGGTAACAAGATGTAGTTCATGTGTCAAAAAATTGCTGGTCTACAAAAATTTTAGTACTTCTTATGTGTGCTTTTCACTGCTGGGCTTTACATGAATATCTCATCTTGTTGATCTCCTTCACCATAAGTATTTTGTGGTCCCACAAATAAAATTTGCAGCAAATATTTTGATTTGTATATTTTCTTTCACCTGGAGGGTCAAATGAAGTTAGAGAGAGACAACAATAAGTACACCTGAGAATTGAGATGAAATTCTAGCTTCATAATCATCTTTGGAGTTGTCCACATAGTTTTAATGCATACACATATTTTCATCTTATTCTTTTTTGTGATGAATGTGCTGATATAATCAATTTTTAAAGCTTTTAGGATGCTGTGTATCATTTCTGCATTAATGTAATACTCCCTACCAAAATAATTACCATTATGGGTTATCGCTGGGACCAAAACATTTAAATTTATTAGTCTGAAGCATTGGAGCATTCAAGTAAAATACCTCGTAGGAAAAGACTCCCAATTATTACTCAGTTTATTCTCCTGAACACCAAATCAAGCTTTCAGATATTTAAGGAGTTTGAGAATTATAGAAGTGCTTTACTGAAGCAAGTGTAGAGTAAAATATGATGAAATGTTATCTTCTTTTCTAAATTCCAATTATTTAGGAAATCAAATTTTCTTGCTAAAACATCATTCATTTAGGAATGGAGTACCAGTTTTGTTCCTTGCCAAGTGTTTATTTGAGTGATATAAGTTTATGGTTATTATTGATTTTTGTGGTCATCCGTCATCACAGTGTTGGTTAGCAGTTATGACTAATTTTGAATTTATTATAATTACTATTATTGTTGGGTTAATATCTTTATTGCCAATTCCTAATCTTTGCAGAAGCTGAGAGGAAAAATTTTCTAGATAAATTCTTATATGCTGAACAAGAACTTGCTGCTGCTAAAGGTCGTGAACAAGCACTGCAGCAGCAACTTTTGAAGGAGATTGATGATTCTGAGAAGAGGTTAAAGAAACAATTAGAATCATGCAATAAACTTGAGGTAGGGCTATAGTTAATGGATGAATTTTATGTTTCTGCTTGCTACCTTGTCCTTTTTTATCCAATTTTCTGTGCTGTAATATGTTTAACCATTTATTTGCTTGTTCCTTCTCAATTTATTTTTAGGCAAAGCTAGAAAAAGAAAAGAACCTTCGCAGAAAAGCTGAATCCTCTGCAGCTTCTGCAGAAGAGAAAGCGAATCTTTTGGAGGAGAAACTTGCCCGCCTTTCTGAAAGCTTAGAAAGGGAGAAAAAGCGATTCAATAATGAGCTAGCACAGCTACAAAGTGATTCAAAATTTTCTCTTTCCAGAATAACTGCGGATGTAAGCTGAACTTCTGAGTTTTTATGATAATTAAATTGTAAGCTTCCATGTTTGTGTACTACTGGATTCGTTTATCTGCTATGCAGCTTGAAAAAATGGAATCCAGAGCTAAAAGCGCGGAAAAAGAATCAGAACTAATGAAGTCACAACTGGAAAAATTGAAGCTGCAACTTAGTGAGGTGCATATTTTACATGTATTTTTGTTTTATTTCCTTCACCTTTCAAGTTTCACCTATACCTCTTGAATGTTTTGATTATTTCCCCTGTATTTTTTCAATTGTACTCTTGAAGTGGCATTGGAACATAAGTTCATATTTAAAATCCAAATAAGTTCTTTTACTCTTATCAAGGTTTAGCTCTAAGTCTCTAAGGCTATTTTCTAGTTTGAACTGGGACATGGAAAAATACAAGCTAGAGAATTTCTGCTTGCTGCAAATCATGAATACTATGGAAATGAGGATTCAATCAGTTTCTCATCAAATACTTTTAATTTTCATCTAGTGCTTGGACCAGAAGAGTGAACTAGAGAAGAAATTATCAAGTTTCACAATCCAAGAACACTCTTCAACTGACAACAATATTTTGGTAAAACATCTTCAGGAAGAACTCCGAAACTATGTAAGTTTGACTTCCATTGTGTTAGTTCTTTAGTCTTAACACTTTTTAGTCCTTTAGTTTATATAAATAATGTTACATATGCATACTCAGCTCAGACTAGAATTGTTTTTGCTGTTATCTTTTATTGTTCATCTATGATCAAGTCAAGTTTAGTACTATGTTTAGAGTTTTCACTAAGGTTAAGCTATGCTTAGTTGGATGTTAGAGCAGTTTGAAGTTTTCAGACGATACATACATTGGCATTTGTAACTGAAACCAGAGATATGGCTTTGACTGGAGAAACTAAATCTAAAATACTTGAAATAATATGAGTCAGTTCCGGTACTTATATGGTTACCCATGGGGGAGCTGGATGTACACTATCTTAGCAGGGGTTCTTTTATCTATTTATTCATAGTGAAGCATTGCTATGTGATTCTAAGAATTTCCCCCAATTTTGAGTGATAGATTTTAGCCTCCAGCCACACATTTACTTGTCTAACACAACTTATGCTCTCTTATGTGGTTGTTTACTGCTGATTTTTTAACTCTCTGCCTCTCCATACCTTAGGCAATCGATAAGAATGCAATCAACTTTTTTCGGCATATGCTTGGAAAAGTCTGAAGTTCGTGTAAATGAAATAAGGCTTGGGTTGTAGAAATTAGAGAATGCTCCTTGCCAATTATCTAGAGCAATAAATTTAAGGCACACCACAAATAGAATCATGGGTAGAGTTAGATTAGGTATGTGTGCAAATCCTCCAATTTACCGAATGCATAACTGGTATTTGGAATCATATTGTTATAACTGGATTTATACATATGATTGTGCTTGATGTGTGTGGAAGATTGCATTTTGGTTGGGATCTTGAATATCAATATCTTTCAGGCAACTAACCTGGTGTAATTGGGATTCTTGCTGTGTCGATTGACTTCACATCACATATTTCGATATTTTCCTGACTCTGGCATTATTATGTGAATTCGTATGTCTCTCATGACATGTCTACATTTGGCATTTGACCAGGAATCTGAAGTGAGAGAAGCAAGAAAAATGAGATCATCTTATGAAAACATTGAGCTATTGAAGGAGAAATTATTGGAAGAAAAGGGCCGCAGAGAGAGGGCAGAGTCAGAGTTATCCAAATTACATGAATTTGAGCTAAATATGAGGAAGGTGGAGGATGAGTTGTCTTCATGGAAGTTGATGATGAAAGACATCCCCGATGTATCATGTTGTGATGATATACCTCTCAAATTTGCGGCTTTACAGAAGTATGTGTCCCAGCTTAAGTTGACGTTGGTACTAATAGGGCTTCATTATTGAAGGCTGTTTCAATGAGTTCATTTTTGTTATATTTTAGTAGAACACTGAGTTTTTTCACTTCGTAATCAAGTGAGTTTTTATAGTCTTGCTATGCAATTGAAAATAAACCATTAGGCTTTGTTGGTTGGTCAACACAAAACAACTTTGTTAAACTCTATACAAAATCAGCAATAGTAATGTTATGTTGAAACAAAATTCAAGCTAAGTACTTTTACTGCCAGAAATTGAGCCTTAGGAGCAGATGGAATCACTAATAAATAGCAACGATGAAGTTTGAAAGCTTCTTGTGCTAGTTTTACTTAGTAAAGTTAGGTACTTGGAAGTATTATACCTTCTTGCAATGACTGTTGGAATGTGAAGTAACTTCTTGCTTTCAGAGCTACATGTTAGTTTCTTAATTATTGAGTCGTTTAAATTGATTAACTGGTTAAGCTTGAAGGAAGAGCTTAAATCTTAATGTTTATAATCAACTTATCTTTCTTTACTGATTTTAGATCTTCACCTACATTGGGATTTTCTATTCAATGCAGAGAAGTAATTGATAATATGATGAAGTTAGGCGAGGCAAATGTTCATTTAAAACAAATGGAGGTGGCTCTGGATGCTGCTCAACTGTGCAAACAAAATGCTGAAACTGAGGCAGAATTGTTTAAAGAGAAAGCCGAGAGTTTGAAAGTGGAGCTCAGTCGTATTGAATTGATGGTAAGCACTTTCTTTTTTCCTTTTGACAGTAGTTGAATTGATAGCTGGGTTTAGTTCATTACATCCTATATAGAGGATTTCAAATTTCTTACCTTTATTAATTTTTTGTTTGACTTAAAATATGTCATCTTTCAACAGGAGACATTCCCAATGTACTGGGTTTCAATTTTGTTATTGTAGTAAGTTTTAGCTATGGTTAGGCCCAGTAGTGTCAACCACATGCTGCATCTGGTTTAAAAAGTAAGGTTAATCTTTTCAAATGGATTTATTAATAAATGTCAATTTGGTTGCACCAGTTAGTTGGAGAAATAAAGTTTTGTTTGCTTCTTCTGTACTACTTTACCATTCTGTCTCTTTTTTCCCCTCAGGCATTTCTTAGTACTTAGTCTTGCACGCCTCTTCTTTCTATCATTGAAATTATTACTAAAGTGTGTGAGAGGTTATGAAATTATGGAGGTGTTGGCAATTATTTTCTTGCTTTCTGTTCTTTCTGATAATCTCCGATTCTTTATTTTACAGCTGTACATGGTTGGCTCATCTTATATCTGTAACTATTTTTTATTTAGTTTTCCATTCTGATGCTTGGTATATGATACTTGTTTTCTTTTTCTGTCTTTTGCTTTTTCTGTTGGGGAACTGCTTTCTGTGCTAAACATTTGGTGTTAATTTCTTTTGGAAGTGATTGGTTTGTTGTTTGAGATCATAATTCACTGAGGCTGTTAAAAGCAAACGAAAAACATGTTCTTGACGATTTTTAATAAAATATTTTTTACTACTATTGATTTCCAAGAATTTGTATTTATTTGATTTACGAATATATGGATGATCGATTGCAGCTTGCTGCGGTTACTGAAGAGCGAGAGAGGTTGAAAAATATTGTCAATGAAGTGAAAAAGTCAAAGAATGAACGAGCAGGGGATGAAGCAGCCACCGGAACTCTTCTTCAGGTTTTTATCTTCCTTTTCCCTTGAAAGTTGTTCTGGTCTTTCCTGACAGTTGTTTGCGCTTTGCTTCTTATGCATAGGAGTTTGAAACATCTCTTGCGAAAAAGGATTTTGTAATTAAAGAGTTGGAGAGTAATTTACAAGAACAAAAAGATGTGAACAACCGTCAATTTGATGAAATTAAGTTGCTCAATGAAAGGCTGAACAATGAAGCCAAGAGAATCAAGTCACTGGAGAGGGAGAGTGATCGGCTTCGTTCAGAGATTTCTCTATTAGAATCCAAGGTATGTTTAACTGTTTTACTCGTACTCTGACTTCTGGCATTGATTAATTGCATGGTGTTTTCTAGACAATTGTCTCCAGTCTCTTACATGAACCTTTTCCGTTAATCCCTGTCTATGCTGTTTACTATCTGTTGGCTATTATGAACTCTTAACAAACAGTTAAGATGATAAGTTCTTATCTAAGGCATAGTTTACATGTATTGGCATATATTGATGTACTATTATGAATATGTGAGAAAAGTAATTCATACTGTGCAGCATTTATAATTTTGGTAATTGCAATTTGGCATTGGCACTTGCTACTTGCTTTCTTTAGAAATACTATTGTGCTGGTTAGTACTCCTAAATAACTTACAAAATTCTTCTCCACAAATTCTGATGGAGGAGGGAGGGAGGGTATTTTGATTTCATGTAAAGAGGCATAGAGATCATCAAATTATTCTGGCAAAGTTATACAATAGATGAACTTGCTGTGAGGCATTGTTTGGAGATACGCCGTTATCATTTTGAATGCATCTTAGCTGTCCTATAATCTTTAACACCCATCTTTTTAGGTATTGAAGGATTTTTGTATGTATCATGCACAAAAGAAGTGTGGCTTCTTTTGGCCTAGGGGTAGCAATCACAACAGTTGATGATGTGTTAAGTTAGGAAAATCTTCCTTCAGTTTCTTTCTCAATTACAAGCTTCTTTAATTAGGACACAAATTAAATGGTCGAACTGATGAAATCTCATATCTTTAATATAAGAAAAATGGGATGAGAGGATTCCACTTTGTTACTGCTTTTATGTCCATGTTTTTTCCCCTTTCATTATACTAATAAAGTTAATATGAATTGGCATGAAGCTGGAAAGAATGCTGTAGGAACTGATATAATATAGCTTTTCATTTGGATTACTTTATACCCTTAGTTTGTGACAATTACTAGTGTTAACTAATTTCTCGGACGCCCTTGTGATTTATAATTTATTCTTCTCATCATAGTTCTGATAGAGTAAAGAACAGTTCCACAAACAACAAATCAAAACCACAGGGAAATAAACAAGAAAATTAATGAATAGCAGTAGAAGAGTGATAAGAGAAGCTGTATTAGATTGATTATATTGAACCAAATAACAATGCATTCTTGATAACAATAGTTTCAATATCCAAAAAGAAGAAAGGAAAAAATGCAAAAGATAATGATTTTCTTTATTTCAGAGAAACCAAGCCAAGAGCTACAGCAGCTTCCCAACAGAATAATCTGCCCAAAACAATTCTTTCCATTGATCCTCAGCACTCTGCTCCTCTCCCCTTTAGTACCAACATGCTCTCCTCATCATAACTAACTCTGCCAAGTATTACCTTCTCATTCCTTGAATATTCCCCCCTGCTGTCTTGGATCACGCACCAAACCAGCAGCTGCCTTTGGCCTCCTTGAATAAACTTTGAAGGGCTTGGGCTTGTTTCTATCAGGTTCTCTAATGAGTCACAGTAAAGAAATAATGCCTTTGATTTACTTTTTGTGGTCTGGACTATGTACTTGGAGACACACAGGTTACGTTTTGAACTCGGGTGGCTTAATGGAGGATGTTTTAATGGTAATGGGGGAGCTTTGTGCTTGTCCTTAGTTTGATGCTGAAGCAATGGTTGCCTGAGGATTGTTGGAAGACAACTCCTAATAATACTGCCTGAAGGTTTTTTAAAACTCTACTGATTTGGGGCTGACAATTGACCATTGTCTTGGGGGGAATCAAATGCCTTATTGAATGGATATTGGACTTTAGTTGATTTTTAATTCTACATCTAGTTTTCTGTAAGCTACCCAGTTTATAACCTACCCAGTTTAAAAAGACCTACCAAGTGATGTTAGTTTCTTAGATGGCTTCAGGCTCAGTATACTGATGGTTCCTCTATCTTGATGTTATTCCTTTAATTAGTGAAAAATTCTCTTCATCTATGTATTGAGTAACTTTTCTGGAGTGCCATGATAGGTCTTTAACATATCTGTAAATGTGATAGTGCCCTGAAGTGAAAGGTAACACTTTTAGTCATAGCTTATCTCACTTTTTCTTCCCCCTCTTTATAATTTCGGATTATTTCCAGCGTTATGCGCTAATTTGTTCATGGGCATCAAAAGATAAAATTAAAGTGACAAAAAGTTCAGTTAGTTTTTCAGCTGTGTGATGTATTGTTGAACATCTTAACATTTTGCTCATTAAAATTTAATCATTCTGGCAAAGGATCTCTAGCTCAAATGGTTAGAGTGATGCATCTCCCTGATCTGAGGTCAGGGGTTTGAATCCTATTAACTTAACTAAAAAACTTAATTTGGTGTTCAAAAAGAAAAAATCATTCCGTTTCTACTTTTTATGTGGTTAAACTTTAATAAGAAAATGATATATTAATTAGATTTACTGTGTCGTTTGCATCATTGTTTACTTCACAGCTAGGCCATGGTGACTATTCTGCTGCAAGTACAAAAGTATTGAGAATGGTGAACACTCTTGCTGTAGACAATGATGCTAAGCAAACTATAGAGGCTTTACGTACTGAATTGCAGAAGACAAAGGAGAAGTTGCAGGCTGTTGAAGAATTAGAGAGCCAGTCAGGTATGTTCTTCGTACTTCTTTATCCACTTACTTGTTTGCCTTGGAGGTTCTTTCTTCCTTCATTATATATATATTTTTTCAACTCTATGACTCTGTTACCAGTAAGCTGTCCTCTTGGTAAACTTTTAATGTCACAAAAGCCTGTTAAAAGGATCTGAATGGATTCCCCCACTGATTCTTTTCTGTCTTATGCATGATCAGTACCATAACTTCAACAAATGGTTCCTAGTCCTACTGTAAGCTTCATAAATTGCTGCAAATCATTTTTCAATTGCATAACTTAGGTGGAATAGCCTATATTTGGTGAGGATATGTTTGGTTTCTATGCAGTGGTTAGGATTTTTAAGGGCTTGTTATGCCACACATAGAACCAGGCTGTTTATCTGAGTTTCTTTATGCCAGAGTCAATAGGCCTATTTTTTGAAATTATTGTCTGAATTCAAGATGGGCGTATACCTCAAAATATTGAGTCTCATACTCTGTATAGACTTCATGATGAAAATAGAATTTCTAATAATATTCTTTTTTGTCATATTTTTTGACTTTAGGGTTTCCATAACTTATCTTTCAGCAGCATACTGACTTCAGTATTTTCCTAACTGTTTTGATTTTCAAGGTGATACTGGGAAGCTGGTAGACTCCTATATATCTGGGAAGATCACTCAACTTAAAGAACAAATTGCAACACTTGAAAAACGTGAAGAAAGGTAACTGGCGTTGATCAAAATATTACGGCAGCTAGGGTGTAAAATCAGTTGGTTCAGTTCTGAATCAAACAGAACCAGCAAAAATGGGAACCGAAGTATATGAGAATTATTCATTTTATATGGTCCGAATTTTGATTTAATTCAACTGTAATTTTTCCCCTTATGCAACTAAAGCATCAAGTTTATATGTTGAACAGATACAAGACTGTTTTTGCTGATAGAATTTCAGTTTTTAGGAGGGCTTGTTGCGAACTATTTGGTTACAAGGTATGCATCTGCATCTTGGCTTGCCTTATTTTTTAGAGTTGGACATATTCATGATTTAACCATGTTATTTAACTCTACTTCGGTTAATGTTGTTTCTTTACATTTGTTTAGGCTTCTGAGATTGAAACGGGTGTGACCTTCATTCTTTGCATTTGAACAATTGAAATTATCTTCATTATTCAAGGCACACTTCTAACCATGAGATTGAGATAATTGCTAGGAACATATGTTTTAGCGCTTCTCATTTCATGTCAACATGCTCGCTTAAAAGGCATAACTAAGTTGTTCTGTTGGAGCCTAGAATTGTTTACTATTTTTCTTTGATCATATTTGACAGATTGTAATGGATGAACACCAGCGCTCTAATGGAATCCCTGTAACCCGTTTTACCCTTCAATCTATCTATGCTCAAAGTGATGATGAGAAGCTTGAATTTGAATACGAATCAGGAAATACAAACATTTTGGTAAGATAGTGAAATATTTTGATTGTAACAGAAAATAGAAAGCATATAAGTATCCATGGCAAGTAAAGAAGTTTTAACCATATTTTGAATTTCAACAGGCAAATGCTTACACCTCTCAACATGAGATATCTCGTCAGGTATGGAGCAGAACTTTTTCTACTAGTGTTAGGCATGGGTCAAAACATATATACACTACTCACTGGCCTCTGCACTCATATTCTTCTGTTTCTGAATCATGGTAAAATTATTAGTTGGGACTGGATTGCTAGCTGATAATGCTGACTTGGCAGTCGGTAACAGACAATAAAAAGAAAGGCAGCTCAATGTTTTGGATGAAACCAACAGTAACACAAATCTCGTTTTGGGCCTTTTGGCAGATTCTTGAAAATTTTTGTGCTTTGGTTTGCAAATTTGAATTTGAAATTCAAATCAAAGGCAAAACAATTTTACAGTTTTTTTTTTTTTTTTAATTCTCAGTTGCATGTTCACACTCATGTATAATTCTTCTTAGCTAGAAAGAAGAATACAATACCCTTGAAGATAATTAACTCTTGACTAACAATTCTCTCATCCGAGCATGTGACAGAAAAGTTATAATTTGATGTAGGCAATTTATTACCCCCTTTCCTGCGCAGTTTTTTTTTTCTAGGTCAGAATTGGGCTGTTACCTCAGACTATTGTATAGATATAAAAGACTATCAAGGCAAGAAAAATCTTTGTACTAACTGCCATGAAACTCGCACTCTCCAATTCCAGCTCTTATCATCACTTCATATGCTCATTTCACACTGGATCACATCAAAACACATAGATATGCTCTTGACCTGTGAGGCAATGAAACTAGTTTTATGTTAAAACTAGACTGATGACAAGATGGAATTGTAGGGAAATGAAGTCATTGGCATTTTGATATGTTACTAACTGAATTGCATGTGAATGGAAACTGTAAGTGATAGTGAGGGAAAGAGACAATAGAAAAACGTAGATTAAGAACTACAAGAATGCCAAACATCTCACTGATTGCATAATTTGTCCTCATTATGCTCTGTGGTAGTTTTGAAGTTGCCTGAATTTTATCTTAAATGCTGACCTGACCCTGAATTCTGGTGAATCCTACTAATTCTTAGGCCAAAATTTTGCAGGTTGATGTATTCATTCATAAGATGAATTCTATCCCAGCTTTCACAGCCAACTTGACAGTAGAAACTTTCAACAAAAGAACTCTATCTTGATACAAATTCAAAACAACCATATGGTCTGGATTTCTCATACGTGGAAGAATCTGCATATTTCGTTAGTTATTCCTTTTCCCAGTTAGTATGCTATTAAGTTAAGCATTATCATATTTATAGCCGGTGAAGATAGGTTTGAGTGTTTTTGTGAAACAAACTGCCAATATTTTCTATTATGTTGGCGTTTCAAGCTGATAGTAAATAGTTCCCTCAGTCCTAAATATGCAATTTAATGAATGTTTTATGTTTATATAAAACGTTCAGTGATTACTAATTCTCTTAGCACTCTTTTAAATTAAACCTGTACTTCGAATGATGCCCTGTTTGGCTTAGTGATCTTACGACAATCTGTTGAGTTACCATGAAATCAACCTGGGCTTAGTTTTGCAAATTTATGGTTGCATGTGTAGTGGAGGCAACTGAAAAAGAAGAATAGAAGCTTGTGGTTTTCTTTTAAGTCTTTTAATATTTACATTGTGGAGTAAAGATGCTGTGCTGAAATAGTAATAACCTAACACCACCATAATTATGCATTTGGCTTTCTACTTGAATCTTCTTATTTAGTTTTTCTGCAAAGTAGAAAATATGATTATGTTGATGGTCTAGATGAGCAAAGATGGGTGAGGTGATGGGTACGAAAAGGGATCAAAAGTCGGTTAAAAAAGCATTTTATGGTGCCGCTTTTTTCGCAAATGGTGATGGACCTCTTAATCTCTAGCTTAATCTCTTAATTTGATTTAATTTAATTTAATTAATTTTTCAAACATATATTTGTATGAGTTTTTGCAAGTCAAATTTACTTCTCTTTATATAGTGCTGCTTTTTCAACTTTCAGTGGCTAGTAGTTAATGAAGGGATATGAGCTGACTTTGCTTCTTTTTTTTTTTTTTTTTGATGATGGTTAGTGCTAATTATATATATGTACTGTTTTATGAAATTTGTATGGAAAAAAAAAGTAATCTTCATGTCATTTTCAATCATTTTGAATGGCTTGTGATTAAACAAATTGATTTATGATATTTATATATATTTTTTTGCTCTAGATTAGTGCTTTTTTTTTTTTCCTTGTGTATATCTTAATTGTCGATTGTCCATGTGGTGGTAAATTTTGACCTGTTAATTTTTGAGCGGCTGAGCTGCTTTTATGGTGTCTGCATGGCTTCATGACAACAATGGCTAGTGTAGGCAAAAGACTTAAATGTGGGAAGATACGACTTTGGCTACATTAATCTGTCTTTCGAATTTCACCTATGCATCAATAAATAAGTGGAAGATGCTATTCCTGGACTAGACTAGACAATATATATATATATATATATATATATATATATATATAT